>WEKY01053533.1:31813-44509 GCA_013390045.1 Picathartes gymnocephalus | reverse complement strand
TTATCTGAAAATTACATTCCCAAGAATGAAGTCACTTATAAAAAATAATGCACTGCAAGTTATTTATAGCATGGTGACTCATCAGACATGGATGATTTTGTAAAAAACAAATTTGTATCTGTATTTTGAGATCTGACAGGGGGATTTGTTCCTTATTACCCCATTTCTACACGTAGAAGTATGAATGCAGGCCAAGGCAACCAAACTCTCCTATTTTTCATTGTTAATGATAAAGCTCTGGCATTTGACAATCATTGATTTTGAAAGAATTATTTAAAAGTATTTCTGTTGTGCTGATTTTTATGTTATAAATTAATAACTACATAACTCTTCCTAACAGTGGATAAAACTATTTCGAAATACTTAATGGTATAAAAAGTTAAAAATCAGTGGTTCAGTTTATATGAAAACTACTTTGATATAATTTTTACTGTTGCATAGAACAACAGAGAATGTAGTATGCACATGGTGCTCAGACACTGCACGCCAGATAGTGTTGTTATTTTAGGAAGAAATTGTTTTCATGGGGAAAACCACAAAAGACTGCATGAAAGATTAGGAGTATCTTGCAATGTGTGATTCATTGGTCCTTACATTAGTGATTATCTTAGTCTTTTTAAAAACCCAAACAAACAGCAACCAGACTTTGATTCTAATAACAAAACCAGCTAAGTTCATATTCATCAAGTACATTTTTAGGCAAAAAGAAAACTGTATTCAGCAATATTAAAGATATTAAATAACTAAATATATACTCAAATAATGGTTTAATTATCAGAAAATACATTATGTGCATATTAAGACTGCTACCAATATCACATATGTGTAAAAAAATATTCTTCATACCCAGATGGGTTAAATATATGGATATAAATTTGGGTCTTTTCTCAAGTGCCAGAACAATCTCCAACTGCTTCATTTTGTGTGCTAATATATGATTTAGCTGAAACTGTGTAAAAATGAATGTTGTCAAAAAACTCATGTAAGTGTCATTTATTTCTAAATTGTTTCAAGCAAACAAATTATTCCACTTAGGCAGTAATTTCTATTGACGAAATTATCTCAAGTCCATCTGCATGGAAAAAAATGCAAGACAAAAACTAGGTGGCTCTGCTTTTGACCACTCTTTCACTTTCTGCATCAGTTCTCTTAAGAGGAGGTGTGATTCTCAGGGTGTTATGCAAGATCCTTCCATAAAAGCAAAAAAAGGCAACTCTCAAACATAATTGGTTTCACTATTTCCAGATGTGAGAGATTTGAGAGGAGCTATTACGAGATTCTTATAAGTTTTATGGAGTTATGAAGGGGAGTTGCACAGTCTATTTTAGACCTGTAATTAGAGTGCATCCAAGAAGCACTAAAGATTAGGAATGCAAGATTCCCTCTGCAGACAAAAGAAAGAAAAACACTTTCCTGTACTCCATTCTGCAAGTAACTCGAACCAGTTAAGGAAAGAAAAATAGTGCCACATTCATCATACCTTTCAGAGGTATTCAGTGCTAAAAAAGCCTCCTGTCTAAAATAGCAAGAAGGACAAATAGCATGTATGACTATCTTCTGAGCATTTCAACTGACTTATTTTATCCCTTACAGCAATAGACTCAGAATTAATGTATCACGTTTATTTTAGGTTACTGAAGCCAAAAAAGTCTTAAATTGGAAAGCTTCAATACCGAATCAGGTAAGCGTCTATTTCGGAGTGTTATAAAGCGTGATATTTGAACTGCTAAGGATTGCCCATGCTTGCTGAATCTCTGAAGAAAATTTCAATGTACTGCTCCTTTTTGTAATAAAGCAAACAGGAATTAAGTGACTGTGTTTCCCGTACACCTCTGATTCCTCTCCTCATCTCCTCTCTTCTCAACACTAAATCCCCTGCCTATTTTCAGCAACATTTATCAGGGAAGAAGAGATACAATAAACTTTATAAAACAACCGGGAGAGAAATTATACTTGTGCCACATTTTCACAAAATTTCAGTGTCAGCTTGACTGTATTGGATTACAGAATATTCATATAATAGCTCAATTGCAAGGGTAAACAAGGGTTCTTTGGCATACGGAATCATTTTTTATCCCTTTCACATATTTGCAAGAGCTGAAGAGATTTTATCTGATATTTTAGCTAATTTTAAAAGTTAGAATTTCAACACTTTGTGAAATTAGGGAACAAAAAGTATTAATTAAGAACAAAGAGAAAAGGATTATCCAAAAAATTTGCTGGATACCTATTTGTATTGGTACCAAGTTCACTGCATATTAAAGGTGACCAGTCCAGAGCTAAGGTCTAAAGGTTCCCATTTCTCATCACTGATTTTATATTTCAGTTGTGAAGAACTTGGGCTTGTTCTGTAGTTCTCACAAAACAGTATGGAACCTATGTATTATTTATGGAAATAAAAACTCCCAGTACATTTACAGTTAGTCTGGTGAACGAGTAAGCAACTGAATGCCCCCACACTTCAAGGACAACTCTCTCATACTTGGCAAAAGGAATTTTCCAACTTATCTGAGTTGGGGCAAGAACTGTCTTGGGAGAAAGTCAGGTTGGGTCACTGGCACCCGGTTGGAATGGAAGGAATCGAAAAAGATACTACATTGAATCAACAGATAAGTGCATTTGGTTAAAGTGCCAGGAGGTTCTGGTCTTGATGATTTAGAAAGCAGGAAAACATACCATGACACCTTAGAGTATTCATAGTAGTTCTATTTTTACTTTCAGTAGATTGAAAACAAATTTAGCTGTGTCTCAGAAAATGCAGTTAATACCAGTAAGAGCCACTCTGTTTTTGATGCTTCCCAAGGTGTGGTAGAACCCAATATTGTAACCCGAAAGGTCTGAAATAAAAATATATCAATGTGATGAAATATATAAATTTATTATTGCCACATTTTCACCGATGCAAGTTTGTTTGTGTTCCTCTTTTAGTTTTAGGGATTTTTTTTCTTTGTTAACCTTCATACAATTTGCTTTATAATTTTGGTCTGAAAGCTGTGTGACAGCTGTGTTATTAGAACAACTTTTTGGAAAGTAGAGCACATTTTTAGAGGAACATTTTTTCCTCCTGGGCATTTAAAAACACATTTATATGAAAAGTTTTTGTCTTGCTGACTGAGCATTAGTGTTCTGAAAGATGCATTTCAAGTAAAGATAGAATTGCTCTTTATAGACATACTGTTTCATCATAGTGTAGGTTGTTACAAATCCCGTGTCATGAAAAAATCCTCTTCATTTCTTCAAAGTCTGTGATTGAGAACACTACAAGATTAGAAAAAGCAAGATATTTTCTGTTTCTAATGCAAGATGAGTATACTATCTAGTTCCATTCTTTGTTCCTTTCTGTTTGTCATCAGTATAGTTTTCACCAAGTTTAACATTTCCAGCTGGTCTGGTCTTGTCAGGATATCATTTTATAAGAGTAATTTTGGAAACACTGGGTAAGGATGGAAATATCCTTCTCATGTGGAACAATCCATTCATATAAAGTAACTATGCTGCAAGGATTACGCGTGTGAAACATGTCCGTTTCATTGCAAGATTGGGATAGATAAGGTGGCAAGGGTGGTTTTTAGTTGGGAAAGTCTTGTAACTGTAACTCCCATAGTAATTTGCACTTGTGAAAATAAGCTACAGCTTTCATTTTTATAACTTCTCTATTCCTCTTCTGCTGTAGCTATAAAGTTCTCCAGCACTATACTTTAACAACAGAACTACCTAGATGCTGCAAGAAATCTTGAAATTATTTTGGTCATCATGACATTTCTTGAGTAACAAAATGTAAAAGGCTACTGAAAATTACTTTTAAAGCCTAAAACCTGATAAAATTTTCAGGATTGATCCAAAATTTCAGATAATTAAAAACTGAAGACAATTTTTTTGCTTCAGAAATATGTTTTAGTTTGTTTTCTATAATAACACCACATGTTTGATTTCAAATGCAAGTATAAATTCATCTGGGAACAACTTAGGATTTAACAAGTGTACAAGTATATCCCTTAGTTTGGAGCAGTCGTGCTGCCAGAAAGAAATTAAATTTCTGTAGAAAATTTGGTTTATTTCTGGGAACTATTTTACTTTCTTGATAATACAGAGAACAGTTCTTGACTCTTGCTTCAGAATCCCAGCACACAGGCCTGTGACTGTCAGACAGTGCCATAATTCAGACCCTTTCCTGTCAGGTGTCCACATTGTTTATGTAGATGGCAGCTCTGATACTCGATTTGTTATTCAAGGGCTAATCTGTGAAAGAGGTTCCCAGAACAAGAGAAGTTCTGGTGTGTTTCCCTGCAGCAGAACAGCAGGCCCTGCGTTTGGACAGAGCCTAGCTGGAAGACATTTAAAGAGTTGCATCACCAGCCCCAGAGATGTTCTGTGGCATGTGGCCCAAGATGGCATTGTCTTATGTGCCAAAAAAAACACTGATCTGCCAAAAAACCCACTGATGTGTCAAAAAGCAAAGATTCAGTTTTTGCACAGCCAGACTATTAGAACACACTGCAATATTTTGCTGCCACAGACTTTTCTTGCCAAGCCTGAAAAACTATCAGGAAACACCTGCTTTCAAGAGCAAACTATTGTGTTATTACATTTAGTTTATTGTGCCATTCACAGACTCTCCCTGGAAGCCATGAATTAGCCATGATAAATGAACGCCAAAATATTCAAATGCTGTGCAAACTGCTACAATACTCTAAGCATAAAAACAGATGAAATAAAACTACTGTTCTCAGCACAGCAATATGTCAAAATTTAATAGCTAGAAAACCAGCTAGTATCAAACTAAGAATCCTTGTAATGGTGTTTCTTTCTCATTAACTTCACTTTAGAAAAATAGTTCATTGAATAAACAGTTACGTACATCTTAATTATAAACAATCAATTTTATAAACTTCTGAACATCAAAAATTTAGAAGCCAATGCCTTCATGCTCTAAATGTAAAAAAAACTTCCTCCTTCTTCATTCTCACTTATCTTATAAAGTCATCCCAGCATAAAACACAATATGTAAATGTGGCAGAAGATGGCTCATAACCTTTAATAGGGCACCTGGAAGTATTATTTTCAATGACAGTTCATATAAACTGACATATCAACCATATCAGGCTGGGGAAAAACCTAATATTGTTCTCCCAATTAATTCTAACCTCTAGCTCTACTTGTAATTATTTCACTCAGCTCCCAAAACTCAGCTTATTAAGACCCATCCATCATGGTGTGGGTCACACAGTATTTCTATGGCTGGGCTTTCTGGCCTTTGTCTTCCTTTCAATGAGAGGACCTTGCCTACATGGAATTCAAAGGAGACAAACTTGTTTTAAAATGAAAAATAGAGCTAAACTGCAAACTAATTACTATAATTCCAGATTATTTATTTATTTAGATGACCTTTATTTCCCTGAACGCAGTCTGCTGCTTCCCTGCAAGGGACGCTCCTCGTGCTCATCACTTGTGAGACTGACAGATGAACTATTTACCTGTACTTCCCATCTTACTTGGCTATTTTTATTTCCACCTTTTTCCTTCTGAGTGATCACACCTACTTATATAAAGTTATTGCTCCAGTAGTTTGTAATATTCCAGGTGAGATTGATACAATATTAGGTTGTGATTATTTGTTTAAATAGCATACCCACAAAACACCCAGCAGAAATTAGCAACATTGTAATTATTCACCACAAAAGACACAAAGCCTGCAGCTTTCCTGACAGTTCAAGCAATCATTCCCAGGGGACACACATCAGCAGAAAAATGAACAAATGAACTATTTGTCCTATCTGAAGCATGATTTCATCTTTAAGTAAAGCAGGTTATCACCTGCATATATGTTTCTATATTTATAAATATATTTGAAATACAAAGTGTTGAAATGTTCAGATAGATAATTGCTTTTCTGAAGATACTGTTGGTATCCAAAGGAAGCACATTTTTGATACGTAATTGTCTTATTTAATCAGGACAAAAGTGGGGGAAATACTGCAATTCAGATAGATCCAACTGGACAGAGGCAGCAAAGTCTCTGCATGTCTCCAGGAGCTACTGCTCCCACTATCTAATTTGAAGATTAGCACTGAGGTGTAATTGGAACCAAAATCCCAAATCCCCATCTGGATCCTTCTTACAGCAATATGAACACAGTTCGACACCTGCCTATTTTATTTATATTAGAGTTATGACTGATGTGTTTAAATGTCTGCAGCAATTTCCACCTGTCCATCCTGACTGTTGTTGATCACTGCCTCTGCTGCAGGGATCGATCAGCAGTGTAGGGAAGCATTCAGTTCATTCCAAAGCAATACCTGCTGCTCACTCAGCAATCCCATCAGTCAATCCATCTCTGCTCTCTCCTTTTTTCTTTCTTGGCCAAAGATCACTTGTACACTTTACCACCTAGGATTATCCCTTATCTCTAAAAATCAATCACCACTCCAGTTCGTTCTGTAAGTAAACTTTAAAAAAAAATAATAAATTTTGTGTTTAAGGTTGCTTATAATCTGGGTTTTTTAAAGGGTCTTAATACATCTCAAAGGAGAACAAACTGCTTTTTCAAAATTCAGACACCACTTATGGATGCTCTCTGCAGGTACAAAAATAAGTTAATTAATAATTAACTATAATTGCTGACGAATTTGAAGAAAAAAAAAAGTCACTGATTCAGAGGGGAAAATGGCAAGCTTTTACAGGGAATTGAAAATAGTTGGATGCAAACCTCCACCCTGTCAGAAGAAAATCTGGAAACATGCTTTAACTATCGCAAGTTTTGGCAAACCTGTAAGTGCGTAAAGGCTGAATCCTGTCTGTGGTCTCACACTGCACTGCAGTGAGTTCACACGACTGATGTGGGTAACCAAGCCTTTCTTTAGGGAAAGTACTCAGTGTAGTAGAGTGGAGGAGCCATCACCTGCCTAATTCCAGGCAGGAAGTTGGCAACAGATCCACAAAGCATGCCTTGCTCTAACCACTCTCAGGTACATGCTCTGCCAGGCAGCGTCAGCAGAGTCACTCTCCTGATGAATTCTAAACATCTCATATACATCAGCTAAAAAAAACCTAAACAAACAAACCAGCTTTAATTAAGTATTCCTGTAAAAATACAAACAGGTAGTAAAGACAGTCAGGATTTCTAATGCATCCTGGTTTCTGTTTCCAATGCGGAAGCCACTCTGGAGCATGACTAAGATAACTCACTCATAGTGTATTGTAGCACAGTTCTGCTTCAAAGAGGGCCATTAAACCTATGTTTTAAAAATCCCAAATACTAACTTACAGCAAGACCTTGAAAGGCTCCCAAAATATAGAGCATAACCACACTATTCTCTCACCTTTTTCCTCCCATGCTGTCACCCAATTATTACAGCACTGAAGCAGACACAACCTATAGCTATATATATGCCCCTGAAAATCAGTGATCCTGTTAATTTTCCTTAATCTTGGCAAATGTGTAGCTCAAGACCGTTCATTAATATTTATTAACTATTCTTTTCTACATTGAGCATTTAATTATTTAAATCACTAACATATAATTCCGTAACTACAGGTTTTATAAGGTGCATTCTTCTTCCCACTGTTCTGTATGTGAAAAAGAGAAAATGTTATGTCCAAACTCCAAATCTCAAGATCTTTCAACTCAATAAAGAAACAATCCAGTTTAATAAATGCAGTGAATGTCTTATCTCACAAACATAATCCATATATTAAAAAAGAAATACATGGATTAAAATATTGTGCATTTTCATTTTGATCATTAGAAAAAACAAAAAAAAGAAGAGAAAATGGCTTGTCACTGATACACTGGGATTATTATTTACTTTTTAAGTTTTTTTACCCTCCAAACAGTCTTTTTGATCTTCCATAAAGAAGGTTGTTTTTTCTGCAAAAATATTTTCCTCTAAAACAATATAGTTTCTCCGTTGTTTTTCATAGCACTATAAATTCCAAAACGTGACGAAAGGCAAAAATTATGCAAAAACACACTCATCACTTGTCCAGAAGTTATCTGACATTTAGGAG
The DNA here is from genome assembly GCA_013390045.1 of Picathartes gymnocephalus. NCBI lineage: Eukaryota > Metazoa > Chordata > Aves > Passeriformes > Picathartidae > Picathartes > Picathartes gymnocephalus. The sequence goes on along the minus strand of WEKY01053533.1, from coordinate 36,502 downwards.
GAAAAAAAAAAAAAAAAAATTCAAGATATTTGTCTGAGGACAATTTTCTCATTCTAAACATCAAATAAATGATGAAAGGACCAGCTTGAGTTCTCTTTCATACTTTTGGAATAATATGCCTAGTCACATATCATAACTAGCTATTGAGTGAGATGGAAGGCAAAAAGCAAAGGCCACCAAAAAAGCTGTAACAATGAATTTCAGGTCTATTCTGCTCAGATGAATCCTTCTGCATTTCTGTAGGTTTGAAAAAGAGAAAAAATAATCCTAGACTTCTAGTCATCAGAAGTAAGGCTTGAGGAGAAAGTGAATTGGGTGCTGGCACACTGGAAGCTGTTTTCTCTTCAAAAGATCAACAGGGAAGACAACATATTTCTCCATAACACAATTGTCTTCAGCTGTCCTCGAAATGATTGACAGCCTGCATTAAGCTTTAGGGATGCTCAGATGATATTTAATGTCAAGTTCAATCTTGAATGCGCTAGTATTTTAAGAACAACACCTGTTCCAGAGTCTTTGAATACTACTATCAGTCCCAGAAAACAGAAGGAGCCAGAAGCACTTGGCAAGATAAAATCCAAAAGAAGACTTTTTTGTTTTTACTGTTAAGGAAGTCTCTCTCCTGTCTGCGATTTGAGAATGTTTTGTTTGTTTCTTTATCTCACTGTGCCTCCCCTTCCCCCTGCCTTCCTCTGTCATCCTTTCTTTTTTCCTTATTTCTTATTTATTTATTTTTAGATTGAGTGGGCAAGAAACAACATTACTCTGTGAGGAGGTTGTTCCTTACCTGCTTTTTTATTTTAGTCACTTTAACGCAAGCTAAGATGAGCTTGCTTGTGGTAATGCAAAACTGCTGTAGCAACTGCCTTTTTTAACCTTTTCCAGGCTACAGAATATGTAATATATGTACCTTGTTTTTCTTTCAAAAATTTATTTCCTCTGAATAGTATCAGGAGCAGTGAATGCTCTGTAAACCCATACCTTGCCTGATTTATTTTAATATATTCACATACATCTATTTGCTTACACTTCTGTGTGTTCTTGAGGCAGTGGTTTTTGTTGTATTTCTATTCTTTATTTCTCTGAAAAGTACTCTGAGAATCTTTCCTTTACATCCAAAAAGACTGGGAATGGATATAAAATTGTTACCTGTACAAATAAAATAAAAAATGATAAAATAGAAGTTGAGCTTACAAACGTAATGATAACAATAAGAGAAATCTGTTTTCAGGATAAACCTATTTACTCATTGCAATGAGTAAACAGAAAAGAAAATAGTATATGTTTGAAGAAGGAAAAAAGGGTACATTTGCAGAAAGTCTGTAGTGGGAATCCTGATAATCATCTGAGGTTTAGAAACACTAAAGCATTCTTCCACTCACACAGATTACATGTTCATTCATATATATGACACTTCAAATATACGGATTTGTTTTGATTACTGCACTCACTATCAGATTTCTACCTCAAAACAATACGGAGGACAATATCCTTTTGTTACTCAGAAAAAAAATTCCATATTTAATGACTCTTCTCACTCTTAAATCTCAAATGCTTACCTTGAATTCAAATACAGAGTTTATTTCTGAAGTGAAGATGTGTGCTACTAGTCCAACTTTACATTTATAACATTAATCTAAGTGTGATTACTGAATTATATAGCCTCTGAATGGAACAACTGCAGAATTAGAATTCTGTCTTATTTCTGTCTAGCAAAAAATAAGAGAACACCACTTGAGAATTTGAATATGTCAGCATTTTCTCTAGCAATAACATGATCTCTGTATAAAACATACCATAATGACCATTTTTCATGATTTTAAAGTGATTGCATATTAAAAATAATGCCTGAACACTTTTTTTTTTTTTTCTTGAATCAGATCCTTAGGACCAGAACTCAAGAATTAAGAAACATGGTCTTAAGATGCCTTGAAACCCTTCCAATTCCATTTTCAGGTCTAATTTCAGGTCAAGTTAGAATCAGAAGTTACTACAGCTGCTGAAAACAAAGATAACTAGATAAACCTACCTTAAATTATGAAGTTCTACACCCCCAAAACTTGTGCCAAAAGAAGAGGAAAACATTTTCCAGTTAGCTGCCTAATCTAGACACCTGGTTACTTCCAGCAAAGAGCAGCAACACAACACAGGTTCCAACATCCAACCCCTGGTTTATATAGGAAATCACATTTGCCTTTTCTAGTAATGGAGCTACAGAAAGGTGCAGTGCTGGCCACACCTTACAGAAAAAAGTATAGAGAGGCAAGGTCTGCTTTTGTTGGGCTCAGCTGAGAACAGGCAATATTTTTTCCCCGTGTTAACTGTATATTTTTGTAGAGACAAATGATTAATTCACAACACCACATTATCTACTTGTTCAAGGATATGAGGAAAAGCACAAAACAATTCTGCATTAACACAGGAGCAACAATATAAGTTTCTTTGGAAATTTCCCTCTGGCCAACTCACTTCATCTCTACGACAAAGAACTAGACCAGCTTCCCTGCTCTTGTTCCTTCAGAGGGAAGTTGGACAGACCACCAGATTTTCCACTGTCACTGCTTTGAAGTCTCTTTGACTTTGATCTGTGCTTATCATAGTTTGAGTCACCCTTCTTTGGCCACAGGATTTTACAGAATCCCAGAATCAACTCAGTTGGAAGAGACCTCTGAGATCATCGAGTCCAACCTGTGACCAAACACCACTATGTTTACACCAAGTTCCATGTCCAGTCTTTCCTTGAACACCTCCAAGGACAGTGAAGAATTTCTTTCTAACATCCAACCTAAACCTCCCCTAGGACAGCTTGAGACTGTGTCCTCTCGTCCTGTCACTGGTTGCCTGGGAGAAGAGACCAATCCCCACCTGGCTACACCCTCCTTTCAGGGAGCTGCAGAGTTATATGGTCTCCCCTGAGCTTCCTTTTCTCCAGGCTAAACAACCCCAGCTCCCTCAGCTGCTCCTCATAGGACTCATGCTCCAGACCCTTCACCAGCTTCATTGCCCTGTTGTGTACCCTCTCCTGAATTTAGGGGCCCAGAACTGGACACTGTACTCAAGGTGCAGCCTCACCAGTGCTGAGCACAAGGGGACAATCACTGCCCTGGTCCTGCTGGCCACACTGTTGCTGATACAGGCCAGGATGCCAGTGGCCTTCTTGGCCACCTGGGCACACACTGGCTCATGTTCAGATGGCTGTCACCCAGCACCCCCAGGTACTTTTCTGCTGGGCAGCTTTCCAGCCACTCTGCTCCCAGTCTGTAACTGGAGCATATTTTGTCTTTGTGAGGTGGACCATTCTCATCCTGGAGTTTGATCAATAGCTTCTCTCCCCTGGAAGACTCAGTTGCTGCTTCCCTACATCTGACACTGCTACAATTCCTTGAGCCTGTTTATGGGAGAACTCCCCGGCAGCCAAGAAGCACTTTTCTGCTTTGGAAGTTTCTGTGATACTATTAAGCAGCACATTGACTGGTGTAGAGAGGATAGGATTCACCCTGAATGAGACAGAATTTGACAACAAAGTTGCAGAAAGTGTTAGTTCATTGGCTCAAGCTAGCAGACATCACCAGATTGTTTATGAGACAGAAAAGCAAGGGCTGGGGGTAGCTGGGGAAGAGTGGGGGTGGAATCTGACCCTGCAATCTGGAAAGATCACTGTATACAAAGGCTTTCAGCTCTATACCAACTGATGATGATGCAAAAGAGACAACCTGGTTCTACCCACAGTGCCAGCAGAAGTATGCTGACATCACATTTGGTATGCTTAAATCTGTGTGTTCTGATCAGGTACCTTTCAGTCACACCTTAAGGGTAACTAAAACAACCAGAAAACTATTCCATTTTACCAGGAAGGAAAAAAAACCCAAACAATTATGAAAATTGCTGCTTAGGTGCAAAAATCCTTTTGTTAGTACTTGAGCACGATTTTAATTGGAAAACATATTTGAATGTAGAAGTTGCTAAGCAAATAGAGAATTAACAAATTATCACCATTGACACGGAGCAAGAAGGAATTTTCTCAGCTTGATATTCAGATTAGACTGATCACGTAAAATTGACAATAAGAATGTGAAGTAGACACTTAATTTGAAATCTGATCACATATGGCAGACAGGAGATAATTATAGAACTTCAGCTGTCGTTTTATAGTATAACCGTACACAAAATTATTGTCCTTTCTTAAATACAAATTAATAAGGCTATTTACTGAATCTCTGTCAGCCTTGCTCCCTGAGAAAGTCTCAGAGATTTGCAGAAAAGAACACCTTGGTGTGTATTTAATCTATTCAAATAAATAAATTGTGCATACAGAATACTTATGTACGTGTATATATATATATATATGAAAATAATAGAACAATTTCCTACCATGCAACTATTTCTGTATATCTTGCCTAACTAAATAGGGTTAAGGAGCAATGATATGCAAATTTTCTATTCAAAAGCCTGAAATGAAATCATTCAATTCAGACATTCAATTTCATAATATTTGGTGGTGGGGCTAATTATAGGCTCATATTTGAAATATTTTCACACTTGAAAATGCTATTTTGTCTCAAAGATCGAAAAAAGTAAAACAAAACTAAACCAACCAAAACCCCTGAACCACAAACCACTCATTTGAAAATGCTTATGTTTGCTTTCCATACAGGCAATAAACACATTTTTAACAGAGGGAGCAAGAAG
>WEKY01053533.1:11843-31005 GCA_013390045.1 Picathartes gymnocephalus | reverse complement strand
AAAAAAAAAAAAAAAGGGGCATTGGACACAACACAGTATAATACCACGTAAATATCATCATGTGGGAGGTCAAAGTTTGTGAAACATAACCTCAGGTTCAGTGCCATGTATAGTCCTATTCTTTTCACAGACTGGATCACCTGTAAAACTAGTAGGACTTGGGACAGATTCCTGCAAGGATTAGCCACAGGTATTAATTTTAGTTTTAGCCAGCTGAGCAAGCTCAGGAATACCAATCACACAGGCTATTTAAATGAAAATAAATTTGTTTTAATTTTCCTATTTGATGGTCAGATATGTATACACATTTTGAAAAACTGTGCTTCTTTATTTGATTTTTTTTTTTGGCCAGTTAAAGAAGTATTAATTTTATATTTAATTTTAGTATGTCCAAAGCAACAAAGCACATAAGCTGTTTCTGAACTATTTGTGAAACTTTGTTCCAAATGACATAAAGTTGATTCAACACTTTAACACTCTAAAGGAGATGTTATGTTATTCTGTATATTAAGAGACATGCCAGCAGTTTTCCATAGAATAGTATCATCCTGCAAAGTTTTTCTAGATGTAAGACAACATAGTTCATAAAACATCTTTCCGTGTGAACTTACTGGAATATTTCACATGCCAATAATCGTACAATGACAACTTCTAGAATACACCTGCTTAGTATTTAAGCCAAATTCTGGAAAACTAACTAAAAAGAAAGATTTCACTGACTATAATAAAAAGATAATGTGCTACACTTTCTGGTGAACTTAAACACCTAATTACATTCTTTTTCAATTATATCCTAGGAAAAAGTAGATGAGTTGTTAGCATTACATTTCAATATAAGACACTGGGGTCTGGTTTTTGTTTAAGAAAAAGAGAGTCCTTCACTTCATGAAGGTCAGTAAAATCATTGGCTTAAAAAAAAGCTCAGTTTGGGTATAGAATCCAGCTGAAAAATAAGCTTTCTACCACACTTGCCTGTTGGTGTCACTGAGAAGATGGGGATTAGACATTTTACTGGTGTTGCTCGCTAAATTGAATCTTTGAAGAACAGTATAGAATTTGTGAAGTGTTTGTTTGTACAGCTCACAGGCGTGTGCTCCATCCTTTGAAAGGAAGCCATTGTAAAAGGGGAGAGTCCTGAGCACAAAGAAGGGAAGCACTGCTTTTCTGGCAAATGGCAATATCAGCAACAAAACTCTAATAAGAGCTTCGTGCCTCAATACACAGTAAATAATACCCATGCACTTCGTAGAAATAAAAGGTTGGAGGATGGAGGGGAAAGGACTTTGAGTTCTGTAGTCAAAGAAATTTGAAGGCACATCTAAATAGTCTAAGGAGAGATTGCTTTATAGTGAAGTATCAGTTACACACAACCTTGGATCTTAATTATCTGTGTCTCCTCAGACTAGCAGAGCAGTAATAATGCAGTTCTGTGCTTCACTGCAATTGATCTTAGTGACTGCATCATTTTCTTGACGTTTTACAACTTACTGATCCAGTAATCACAGTTCAGTTGTCTTAATCACACAATAATTGAACCATAGAGGAAATACCAATAGATACTAAATCAATAAGATATTAAACCTACTAGATAGCAATGGTTTCAGTCGAGAAACAGCTAACAGCAACTCAAATCTGAGTTTGTTTATACTCCACTATCAATGTACAGATTTCTTAAAAGGGAATTAAAGGGAAGGCAGTCTATTTTGTCCCAAAACCGCTACGTCCCTGTGCCTTTCATTTCCTTTATTATGCCTGAGCCCCGTTAAAGAAGAAACAAAAGTCGAGATCCAGGCGGGTCCTCCCCACGGCCGGAGGGGGAGCACGCCAGCCGTGCAGGGGAAGGCAGCGCCTCGCCGGGGGAGCAGCCCGGCGCGGCGGGGAGGAGCCGTGCGCGGCGGGGAGCGGAGCGGAGCCCGCACGGGGACCCGCCCGGCCGGGACCTGTCCGTGGTCCTGCAGCCGGGCCGCCGCCGCTGCCAGCGTCACCGCCGAGGGGCCCGGGTCCCCTCCTGCCTGCCTCCCCTCCACTAACGCCCTGCAACAGCTGCTGCCACTGCTGAGCCCGATTCAAAGAAATTCAGCTTATAGGGAGATTTCTTACCCCCTAAGACTGGGGGTACTAAAGAAAAAAAAAAAAAAAAGCCCAAACCTCCTCCTAAAGCCCTGCCCAGCCTCTGAGCGTGCCTTTCCCTGGTGGTGTCTCGGCTGCCCGGGGCGCGGGGGAAGCCCCAGTCCAGCCCGCAACTTTCTGCGGGGAGCTGGGCTTAAGTCCCTTCGGAGCCTCCGCGCAGGGGATCGAAGACGGAGGGTACCTGGCGCCCTCCTCTCCTGTAAAGCTGTAGAGAAGCCCGGAAGGAGAGTGGGAGAGGGTGGGAGCTCCCTCGCCTATCCCTTCTCATTGCCGACTTCTGGTACCAGGGAAACCCCCGAGGGGCGGAGGGGAGGGAAGAGGAAGCTCCCACCGTGCGCGCAATGCCCCCAGTGCATCCCCTTCTCCGGCAGTTCGGAGCCCCAGCCCCGACTCACGTGTGCCGTCAAACCGGGTGGCGATGGTGTCGAGGAAGGTGTTCTGGGGTGCCAGTAATCCCTTCATAACCGGCATTTTTCCAGCGCGGTGCGAGGTTCCCCATCAAAGTTTGTCTACGAGGGTGGTTCGAGAAGAAAGTGCAGAGGGCGCCCGGGGGAAGGTAGGGAGGCAGGAGGCGGAGGGATAGGGAGGAGAAGGATGATGGGGATGCCGCCGTGCCGCCTCCGGCGCCGGGAGCCCCCCGCTCATCAGCCCCGGCCCCTCGCAGCGCTCCCGGCCCGGCCCCCGCCGCGGGGAGCCGCGCACAGGTGCGGAGCCGCGCCCGCGGCCGGCAGCGCCCGCTCCCCCTCCCCGCACCCCTCCAAAGGCAAGGGGGAGGGGGGCGTCGGTGGAGAGCCGCCGTGAAGGAGGACGGGCTGGAGGAGAGCAGGGAGCTGGGGAAGAGCCACCTTTATCCACCTGTAGCGGAGCCGGGTGGGGCGGGGCAGCGCAGGGGCCGGCGGCCCCCCGGGCGCTGCGGAGCCTCCTCCGCCCCCGGCCGACTCAGACACCTTTCGGCTCTAACACCTGAGAAGGGGCCCAGGCATCTCAGCTCACAGGGACCCTGTTTTATGAGTAACAATATCGCAGTGTAAAGGACGGGCTCTTACTTCGCTGAAAGGAGAAGCACCCTTGATGGTGCAAATGCCTCTGGTGGTGCTCATTGGAGAGTGAGACTGGGTCATGGATAATGCTCTACCAAGTTGTGTGGCCTCACGCATTATTTGCATGTTGAGGCTATTTCATTTATTTAAGGAACAGGCATTTTGCTGTGATTGTTAATATATCCTAGAGGATCCTTTCAACATTCTTCCCTGAGAAATTCCTGAAACAATTTTCTTTTTTCTGCCAGCCAAAGAGAGAATTAAGATATAGCTTAGCCCAGAAGGTCTAATGCATACATTACAATAAATAAATATGTAACAATAGTAATAAAGAAGTGGCATTCCACATACAGCTGAGTAACCTGCTCAGACTGGTACCGTGGCTCTTTAAATGCTGCCAGATAACTCTCCATAGTACAGTCATTTCGCTTAGTGGAACAGCAATGGCAAAACCTCCCCATGTTCTTCCAGGATTAAGAGACCCTAGAGAAAAGAAGAGGGAGTACACTCCCTAATCTACAAAGTCACTGTGCAGAGGAAAACTGTTAGGTTCTTGCTATTTTACAGTACTGCTATTTGTATTTTTTGCTATTCCTGTTTATTTAGGATTCTCTCTTTCTCCAGATGGTTAGAAGACTTTGATTCCCGTTTTTTAGCATAAGCAGCACTGAGAGAGGTTACAGAAGAGAATAAGAGGGTCTTTCTCTACAATAGATAATTAAATGTAAAAAAAAAAAATAAAAACCAGAACATTAGAAAATGCTGATACACAAGGTTTCTAGAACAATATAAAGGCTACCCATGGTAACCTCACCTTGGCTCTGAAGAATGCAGGAGCATTTCACTGAGATCATGAATCTGTCCTGTTGCCTTTGTACTAGAAGCCTTTTACAAACTAGTTGATATAGAGCTGCCAGACCAGTTTTCAGAAGTAGCACATGAACTGAGAGACTGCCTGTACAGTACTTCAGAAGTCTCCAAGATCTCAAAGTACTATCAGTTTCTTGCTACCTGACAAACTCCAAATTCCCGTCAGCCTTGTCCTTAATATATATACAATTTTTAATACTGAATAACAGCAATGTTTAATTTTCATTATTATTCTCATATCTTCCAGTTCAATATAAGCAGAGTCACAAAATTAATTTCTATTGATAGTTTTCCATTTAGTCTCTCTGGCTAGTTGGGTTTGATGGTACAGCATGTATCCACTAGTGAAATAAAAATCCTATTTCAATACCTGGAAACCCCTCAAAACCATTATCAGGTTTTCACTTCTGACAAAGTGCTCAGTACCAGAGGTTGTTAAGGTAAACCTGGCAAAAGACGTGCCCATGTTGTAGCCTGCATGTTGCAGTTGTGTTTCAATTTGCATTTTTTATCATGGCCTGCCCAAACATCATTTAAGTAGGGACACAGTGAAGGAGAAAGGAATGTATTCTTACTACAGGCAGTCAGGAGATGTAAACCCATATATACATTTAAAGATATAAATGTATTTCTCAATTTTGTTCATCACAAAAGGGAAAAAAAGGATGATTTTCCAGAGGAGTCAAGTTGTTATCTGATAAGTCTACAAGCCTGTAAGTGGACACACCAAGTCTGAGCTGCAATCATAGTGTTTTGAGGGCTGTATGACATAACAGCTTCAGTAAGTTTAGAGCTTTATTAAGGGCTCATGGAAATGTCTTTATCATGAGACAAAAAATGCTTTAGTAAAGCCTTAGAACTTAAATTGGGCAAAGAATGCCAAACAGTTACGCTAACACACACCTCAGAAAGGATGCATAAGTGCCACAGGACTTACATGGCATATTCCATATTGATAGGGGTGAACACAAATTAATTATTGAAATGTATTCACCACTAGCCATGAGGGTGTGATAGCAACGGCAGTGAAAGCTCTACCAACAAGGAAATTCTGCTGATGCACAAGAGGGAGCGATACCAATTTCTTTATAAGGAGAACATGCTGAAGTCCTCTTCATTTTTGAGAACTCCAGAAAGAGGAAGGAAGTTTGCTGTCCTTTACAAGTATTCACAATCATGGCATCCTCTTATAAATTGGTTATGGAAATGGCTGTGTTCTATGAACAATTAGTAACAATTAAGCTTCTAAAAATTATGTTTGTGTTCTATGTATCACAAAGCAATCACCCAAATACATCTGAAGTAGAATTAATAGAACATATTACAAAAAGAATGTACATAAAAAGCCTCAAACTACAAAAGATAAGAAATTGAAGTGCAATATCCTCTTTTCCACTTGTATTTAGCATTTTCTAGAGACTTTTACTCATAAGAGTAATCCTCCTTAATAGAAACTGGTACTTCAGAGAGTTAACTGCAAAACACAGAAGTTGAAAGTATCTCCAAGCAGACAAATTTAACAGGTTAAAATTTTGGTGAGCAAAGAAGAAATAGTTCAGAAAGCCAGACAAGAGCTGAGCATATGTAAAAGAGAGGTAAAAGGAACAGCAGAAAGTTTGCAGTCAAGTCCCAGAAAATTAATTTTTAAGCTTTAAGTGAAAAGCAAATTAGAGACTCTGAATCATCATACTGTTTTAATTTTTTTTTTTTTTTTAATACTTACGGAAAATTAAAATACAATCCCAGGTGATTTTTGTCTTGTTTCAAGAAATCAGCTTTCAATTTTGCTGTATTAATTTTTAATATCTGGGATATCTGGACATAGTACCTAATATAGTACATATTTTTACTGGCAAGAACAGGTAAACAAGAGCTGGAATCTAACTTTGATTTTTGTGTATAAATTGTGTATAATTGTGTATAACTGTGTATAGCCAATTTAAGTAAATAGCCCACTCCTCATGTTCCTGTCTTTTTCACTGTGGAGCATTTTGCTGAATTTAAAAATATATGTAAATTCATAAATGCATGTAAAAATATATAGATAAAATTTACAGATAGACAGTACCAAAGCTGAGCAATTAAGGACTAATAGCACTGCTGCTACTCTTCAGGATGCCATCGGCATCCAGAGATTGCCAATGAAGTTTATCCAGGGGCTTAGAGTTTAGACCAGAAAGACTGTCTAAGAAAATAAGGTTTGCCACTTCACATTTCTCAGCAGTATATAAATAAAATCTCAGCCATACATTTCCCCCTACTTATCCACAGCTACTTGGGCACTCAACATAGCACATTACATTGTGAGGCACTGTACAATCTTTTTAGACATTGCTTGTTACCCAGAAATGAGGGCATGGGCAGAGCTTTGCACAGAATATAGGAGCAATTTAGCTGCAAGGAGCAGCACGTTGTAGTATTTTTGGTCATACCTGCACACCTTCTATTCTTCATTTACAATTTAACCAACAGCATTTTTCCAAATTTTGTTATAAATATTCCACAGTACCATAAATTACCTCATAAAACAAGAAGTTAGGATTTGCTTCCCTGGCATAACTGTTTGACCTCAACTTACCTGCTACAGTTATGCAAATAAAAACAGCTAGTGAAAATCAAATTAACAAGGACTGCCTGCAGTTTACTTTTGTGCTTGAAATTGCCACCCACTTATTTGTTTTTTAACCTTGGCATCCAATGGGAAAAAAGGGAATTATGAAAGAGCCTGAAAATACTAGGAAATGGCAAAGAATGGCAACCTGCTGTTCATCTGCCATGAACAGGCTAATTTAGTCTAAAGTAGTGCATGTGAAGAATACTATCCTGATAAATTATTGTTGTGCTTCAAGAAGTGCTGGCTCCTGCCTTTTGTTCTGCATAAGCCAACAACCGAACTTTTCAAGAATAGTGTTGCATAATTAAAACTCTGACAAACAAGGGACAGTTTGGGTTGAAGTTTAAATGCAAAGCCAGCACCTCTGGCTCAGGAGGAGACTAAGTTCCTATAAACGGGGAAAAGTTGCAAGCAAGAAGAATCCATACATGATGGTTACTTTGAGTGAAGTTAAAGATTCAAAACTCACTTTTCCTCTGCTTCTGGCAGACACCCATGAAACATTTTGGCAAAAGCTTCATTTCTTTTTAGTACTGGTGTTAAAGGATGCAAACCTAATGTTCAGAGACTTGCCATTCACTAACCTACTGAAAAAGCACTGTGGTAAATGCAAAACATTCTAATTGTACTGATATCACCATCGTATTAAGCTGCAATTTATGCTTTTGTTTCCTTTGGAAATATATAGGTAATCACGGATAAGGTTTAATTTCATTTTACATATTGCTCAACTAAGTACATTAATGATTTAAACAATATTGATTTGTGTTTTGTACGGTTAGAAAGCTCTTCATACATTCACAGTTGCAGGTTTCAGGTGTTTATCGGATTTCCAAAGAGAGAAGATGCTGTCTCTTGTCTTCTATAATGCAGAAAATAAGTTAAGCCCTAAAGGTAGCTCTGTTGTCAAACGAAAAAAAAAAAGTTCAACGGTGAATAGACTATCAGATCTCAAAATTAATGAGATTATAAAATTTCTCTTTCTGTTTCCATTTTCCTATCTATAAAAGCAGAATAATAATTTTCACCTCCAAGGATTGTGTGGATATGGTTAATGTTCACATTACAAAATTTCAAAAATAACCTCTGATAAAGCTAGAAACAAATTAGCAGTTGTTATTGAAGAGACTGGATAGTGTTCAGAAAGTTATTGAATCAGATTTCAAACAGTAAGGAATGAAGAAGACACTCAATTGCTCTAACATTAATTGAGCACCATCATGTGGGGAAAAAATCACTGTTTATTGGAAAAAGTTCTGCATAAAGGAGAAATGTACTTATATGCACAGAAATAGCATCCAAAGCTGAAAAAAAAATCTATTTTGAGTGAAGTTTGGTTTCCCTCAGAAAACAAAACCAAAATTCCCAGCAAAGTAAAGCCAAAACTCTCAAAAATAATACTATTATTATTAACTAAAAAATAAAATAAAATCACTACACTACTATTCTAGTGATGAACATTATGTTTAACTTAATGGGAACAGAATTTTCTTCTTAAAATCAATGTAATAAAATTAAGATAAAAAGAAAGTTGAATTCAGAAGAGGCTGAAGGACTGTAATGGCTTATTTTGTATTTCCTGAATATGAAAAGCATCATAAGCCTTTTACCCTCACTGTGGCATTAGAGGCAATGCTGATGTTAAAGGATGTTGCAAATTATTCTACATCTCAAAAAAAGTTGCTGATTCAGTTCAACTGTTAATGAAGAGTGTTTATTTTGTTCCAAATTCTTTCTTTTGAAAAGGAATTAATTCACTTAGTAAATACCAAATAGCTGTTGAGAATATTCTTTATTGTAATATCAGAATTTCACTTATTTATTACCTGGAATTTAAAATAATTTCATCATAAAATCTTATCCATTACCATTCATCTGCTTGAATTCAAAGAGTACAATACCAGAATTACCTCCAAGGCAAGATTCTGCTCAGTGAAAACAAAGGACAACTCAGTCCAAAAGTTTAAGAGGTGATACTGATTGTATAAGAGACATAGAAGGATGCTTTGAATAGAGAATAATCACAAGCAGAGCTCTAGATATGGGATTTTCTCTTAAGCCTTTAACATCATCTTCCTACATACAGATGTAAAAAGTGATTCCTCCCACAGATCCCCTGAAGTTAATTAGAAATTGTGCTACCGTGCTTCCACACAGATATCCCTTGAACACTGGGAAATAGCTATCTAAATTTCATGATCACATTCTAAATACCATTATTGAAAAGCAACTCCAAAGACAGAACAAATTCCTTCATAAGTACACTTATTTTGAAATCCTTAAACCAGATCAGTGTAAAATAATTTCTTCTGTTCCTCACTCAATATTTTTTGAGCACAATTTATATTGTGCTTAAGCTTCTTCAACATTACCATAATAACTTGCATGACTCAGCCATATTTTTCCTGACTTGAAGGAGTGCAATAAAGAGCAGGATGAGACACGCCAGCTGGTTTTACTTTATTAATACTCCTGACTTGCAAAGAACCACAGGTAATGCTGAAAGAATTAAGCAGTACAGCTATGCTGGTCCCTAGCAGTGCTGTGGTGCTAATGTGAATTAAGATTTTGGTGATCATCCCTGAAGTGACAAGAGAGCAGGAAGTGACAGCAACATTGTTTGTTATAAATCACTGCAAGTCACGAAAGACTACCAAGACACAGAAAACTCAAAAGGAAACAGAATAGTACTTCACTAGATGTCATCTTCAATTTTGTTTTCAGTGCAATTGCCTTGACAGAGGATTCATTAATAAAAAAGTCTGGATGGCATTACTGGGTCTTATTCCTTCTTTTGTCTTAGACTTTACTGTATTTTAAAAAGTGAAAATCTCAAAATATAAGATTAACGGCTAAAACAAGTTAGAGAGCATTGGAAAATTCCAGGCTCATAATACACAAGTATTTCTAATTGCTTCATATCATAAAGACACAGAAATTAGTGCTATGATGTGTGTATTTTTAATAGACCTTTATATTAATATATAAATTAGGCCTGACATTTATCTACCAAAAACATCCTACTAGAGAGATGTATGTGCAAATTCTCTGATATTTAGGGGTTTTGGTGGTAAATATGGATACCACTCAATTATATGGCTTGTTTGGGTGTTAACAGTAATAGCACATTTTCTCTAAGGTGCAATTGATGAGCTTTGCAGAAATCAACAGCAATAACTTGAAGCCAGATATTAAGTTTTGCTTTAGAAAACTCCCAACAGGGAAAACTAAAGTTCTCCCCATTACGTAAGTATAATCAGTGTATTTTTTAGTACCTTTCATAATATCTAAACAATAGCTGGACTATGTAAACTTAATTTTTTTAGCGTTGTTTTACACAGAAATGATTCAGGATTAATACTTATGGCAGGTCAGATGTACCTTCTACTTCAACATACATAGTAAGGGACCTTAATTGACGTGTACTTTAAAGGTATCTTGAGGTCTTTAATCTTTGCCACAGAAGATTGTAAACACAAAGATAAACACAGAGATAAAAAAGTGTATTTGATGTATCATTAAAATGTCATAAGCAGTAGCTTAAGAAAATTCCCAAATTGTTAGAGAAGGATGTGTTTAACTCTAAAATATATTACTATAGTTCCAAAATACCTATCCATAAAGTACAAATGCACTTTAAAAACCCCAAGATGATTTATTAGTATAAGTAGAGACTCACAAAGATCAAATGCTTTGCCAAGAGTTAGTTGAAGTAATAATAAATTTGTCAGACCACTGAATGTAATAATATCTTTTCTTTATAGGAGTAGAAGTGAAGGGGTCAAGGAAAAAAGTAAAAAAATAGTACTGATTCAAAAAATGCTTAAAGTGTGTTAGACTTTTTCCAAGAATCCTTGCATCAACTAGAATAGGTAAAATTGGTAAAGATACTGCAATACATACATCCTCTCAGAAATATAAGAAAGGTAAAAGGTGCCATTTTCAACAGATTTTAGATAAAATTTTGTTAACTACAGTTCAGGTTACATTAATTTTCTGTCATACCAAAGATCACTGCATTTTTCTTCTCACTTGAGTAAGTTGTATGATTGTTTAAAAATAAATGAAAAACACCTAAACACAAAAAATGCTCTATAACCTTTTGATGTGCAGTAAATCTTACTTCTACATTACAAGATCTACAGAAGACAACAGTGAAACTGCAATTAATTAAGGAACAAGAGTCTAACTTGATCCTTCAAGGCTATAACAGATCAGCCTTAATACAGATTGATTTGCTTTTTAATCTTCTCCAACTCATCAACTTCTTCTCCATCTTAATAAGAGTTTCATTAGTTGTCCTTCTCATGAGGCCATTTAAACAGAAGAGGCAGTAGATACTTCAGTAGTCACAAGTAATATTTCTGTAACTGGAAGATATACCAAGTCTTCACAAATAAATTAAACAAACTACCCTGTTTTCACCCTTTTTAGAAAAACATACATCTTGCTCCCTTATTTTGGAGAGATTTTCATAAATATGTCTTCCCTGAATGTGTATTTTGAGTTAGACATTTGCAAAGAGAAACACTGCAAAGGGATAGAGATGGAAGAGGAAGACTTCAGGAAAGAAGTTTCAATGTTCAGAGAAAAAGAATCTCAACGACTAAGGCAAAGAATTGACAACGAAATCCTACGTAAGTAGACAGATAAGGAAACATCTAATAGGTGAAAGTTACCATGTTTGGCACAGGACTGAGCTTAAGACTAAATCTGTTGTGCAACACGTGACATCAGGCAAAACAGGGTTTAAGTAGGAGGAGATGAAATCTAGGGAGAGAGGAGTGGGCAGTACACCAGATCTAGGAATGAACAGCAAGATTCAAGAAAACCTTAATTGTGCAGAGGCCAGGAAAAAGGGGAAAAAAAAGAAAAAATAAAAATACAGCATTTTTGTCTGTAACCAAAACAGTTGTGAAAAAGTGGAATTTGGGATTAAGGGGAGTTGTATGCTGCAATCAAATCCATCTAGTTTTTGTGTGCTCTTTTCCCAGCAAACACCCAACAGGGCAGAAATAGGTTATTTCTGGACTTTGCCTAAAGAAATGAATCTTGAACTCCAGTCAGCTCCAAAATACACTGCGCTAGTCCACATGGCACTTTGAACCTGAAGAATTTTTGTTTTTAGTTAGATTTTGATCTGTCCAAATCTTTTTCAGTATTTCAAAGAATTTCAGATTTCAGGAGTGTCAATCCTCTATTAGTTTATCTTCTACATAAAATCTTTAATATACTTTTATATGTTCCATCTGTAAGCAGTGCTCTAATCCCATAACAGAGCTAAGCAAGTAAAGCCTCAGGTATGCACAGCTCTCGGCATAGGAAAATTAGTACGGCATAATAGGTAAGGGTAAGGATTAGACTGAGGATCATATTACAGGATTAGGGGAAATATACATGCAGTGGATTTTGTAGGAAATGACCAGCCTTGCAGCAGATGCAGCCTCAGAGTCCTATTTATAGTATAATCTACTCCCCAGTCAGGTTGAATTAATATCCTTATCCTTTTTGCATAGACCAGTTGGCATATCCTTGGTACAATTTTCAAGACTAATCTTTTATCTAGGATGGCATTTGCTGTTACAATGCAGTTTAAAGCTCAGTACAGAATTTGTGTCAGCATTTTTTGTCCCACGAAGAGCTGAAATTAAAATATTAAAACAGATATTGTAGCCATTGTCCCAAAAAAAACCTCACAGCTTCTTCCAAGCTCATAATAACTGAACACTATAAAATCCATGGGCACTTTATAAGTATTGTTTTGAGATTTCTCAGCCATGGAAAAGTTTTCCCGGTTGTTCTTCTGAGGTACATTTATTTTCCAAGAAATAACATCTTATTCTGCTGCTTGGACTAAAACCCTCTTCAGATTAAGGTTTTATCTAAATTAATTTTTTTCATACTGAGGGACTGAAACCTGTGATCACATTCATGTATTTCATCTAGTGTCAAACAGCAGAAGTGGGAATTATTCTATCTTTAGCCATTTAGTGGGATCAAATAATATAGAATCAAATTCAGGATGAGATGAAACATTCAGTTTGGAATTCAAGATTTGGACAGAATTCATTTTCCCACCTTTTAGTACCGTTTTTTCAAGTTAAATTGGTCTACCAGGTTATCTACAGGAAATAACAATCAAAAGCCTCACAAAAATAAGCATCACAGCTTTACTCAAGTGAACTAAGAAATACCTGGAATTATGAACAGGCCTTTATGTATATCTCCACTGTCAGATAATCTGTCAGAAGATGAACATGGACAATTAAGGGCTGGGTATTTTGAATCTCTATAATCCCATTGGTTTGAAGCTATATATACACATCTAAACATGTAGGTGAAGTTATCTCATTGACGTAAGCTTACAGTTTTCCTAAGCAAATTTAATATTACTAAAACATACTTTCCAAATAAACTTCTAGGTTTCTGCAGTCCAAACAGCCATTTTTTTCATTAGAAATTTAGGTCAATTATTTACTAGACTGGTTAAGAAGCAGATATTATCTATGCTCTGTAAGTGGTGGAAAGATAAATTTACATCTGGAACATTCTAGAGCTTACTGCCCTGGGCAGAGAATAATTACTCACAGTAATTTTAGTTTGTTATATTCTTCTAGCAGTTGAGATAAGCACTTTGCTATTTTCTCCCTAGTTGTCAAAATGTTTATGTTTTTGTTTATATTTTATTATAAACTATATGGAGAATGAACACTTGAACAACTTGCAAAGAACTGAAACGTGATCATAACTATTGCAGAAACCCTGGTTTAGGAGTTTGTTTCAGTTACAAGACAAATAGAATTATTACAACAAATAATAAATGAACAGTCCATGAAAATGCCTGCTGAAAAATCCAAGGATTGTAGTGATATAACTGATATCATATATGGTAAACAAGAAAATCAAGCCTTTGGCAATCAAGAGGCCATAGTAGGTTATTAGATAAGTAAAATGAGAGTCCTATTGTCTTATTCTATCATTTCATATAGTATTTTTCTGGTACAGAACTGAGAAAAACAGAATGCAAAGTCTAAGTTGTCACCCAATAACTGCCAACCTGCCTATGGAATTAATTCTGTCCTCTTTAGCAAGACAGGCAAAGTTTATGAATTCATATTGTGGTTCTCATATTTATTGTAATAACTTTTGACTAATCCTATTGTTCTTCACAAACATTTAATTTCAAAACTCTGAATGTGTCTTCCAAATCTGGAATATTTGCATATATGAGTACTCTTCCAGACTCTGGAATGAATATTCTACATTTGTCATAGCTACTAAATATTGATGTCCTTCTCTTGGAAGTTCATCTCATTCAATTTCACATAGTAACAAGCTTATTCTAACACCTCTGATATTTGAGCCTCTTATCCTACCTAAAATAGCACAAAATGTAAGATTGCATTTGGATTTTCACATTCTTTAAACCAAAACAGAGAACACCATAACATTTCACATTAAGTATTACCACATTTTCTTATTCTGAAGAAGACATGAAACAATTTTTGCAATTCGCAAACAAAACTTTTGTTTATCTTTGGAATATCTCTAACTTTACTAAAGCATTTCGTGACTAGTATGTGAGAATCACAAGAATTATAGCAGAGAATAGTCTCAATATTGCAGTTTATTGACTAAAATAAAGGGCAAGGATCAGCTTCAACCTGTTCAAATCTCA
This sequence comes from Picathartes gymnocephalus, assembly GCA_013390045.1. Taxonomy (NCBI): domain Eukaryota; kingdom Metazoa; phylum Chordata; class Aves; order Passeriformes; family Picathartidae; genus Picathartes; species Picathartes gymnocephalus. Next base: position 16,673 of record WEKY01053533.1, on the reverse strand, counting down.
ATTAAGGGCAGGTAAAACATGTAGTTCAAGATGCTAGAGACTAAAGAACAAATTTTCAAATGTTTTTGAGTGTTTAAAGAGGAAGGTGAGAAAGGTACAGTATTTTCAAAAATATTTAATTGCTTTGTGTAATTTTGCCTCCTGAGGATCCCCTGTTTGATTCTGTAAGTCCCAATGGATGCATGAGGAGTTGTTCTCACTTTCTCCTCCTCTATGCATGAAGAAAATTATTTATAGCCATCAGGACTCCCATTCTCCTTCTCCTCAGTCTTAATATCTCCCTATAATCATTCCCTCACCTTTGCTCATGCAGCCCATTTTGGTAAATATGAGTGAGGCAGGCTGCTCCAAGGACAAACACCCCAGGCAATGCTGGGCAAGTCAGCAGGCAGCGGAGATGAGTGATTCGGGGCAGGAACCTCTTCAGCCATCCAGCAGCAGCTGCTGAAGGAGGATGCAGTCAGACCCTAAACGCCCTGGAAGTCTACCTCTGTCCTCCAGTGTAGAAACATCACTAAAAGAGGGGCCTTACCACAAGTGACATGAAGCAATTTTAATGAGAATGAAAGAAGCACGTGAAAGATTTTGGAAAGAATTAACTTTAAAAATGTGCTTTGAAATATTAATTTGGACCAACTGCTTCCTCGGGTGAAAATACAAGATAATGAAGATTGATTAGCTGTTCCATCTTTCACATGGTTTTGGGTTATAGAAATGTGGTATAAGAGGTTGGAAATTATTTTCACAGCTAGATGTGCCTCCATTTCCATAGTTTAGTTGGGCAATATGCTACTCTAAATCTTATAAGTACCAGAAATTTGTTCAAATTAATATTTTTACTGACTACAGGTTTAATTACAGGAAAGGAGCTTGTATGAACATATTTTGGCCCACTTCAATACAGTAATATACATGACAGTTGCAAATATTTTGAATACAACTTGTGCTTAAGTAAGTGCATGCTTTTTTTCTAAACTTACTTTTCTAAAAAAGAACTTGCAATCATTGCTCTAGTACCGTAAGCACAAGCTTAATGTTCTCCAGAGCTAATCCAGCAAAACACTTAAAACATATACTAATATAGGACTGGTAATATGCTTAACATCAAGGTCTATTTAGTGAAATACCTTTAGCACTTGCTGCAGTATATTTTGTAAGATAAGCATCCTCAAGTATTAAACTCTCAACATGCATCTTTCCAGGCCTGTGGTCAATGTTTGCCTCCAGCCACAGCATGACCTGATTACTTATATGTTTTAAAGCTCCTGAATAGACAAAAAGCCTAGGTCTCTTCTGGTGTAATTATACTGATGGCGCTGGAGATACAACACAGCTTCCACTCCTTGGCTTTAAACATTGTACAACATACACATTTTGTGTGTTCCCACTGGACCCATTGCTGTCACTGCAGGTGTCATGAACTCAGATCAGATGAACATTTTAAAAAAACCCTGAAAAAATGAAATAATACTACCCAGACTTAATTAGTCAATTCACTTGGATGTATTTGATCTGGCTTTAAAAACTAAGTTTTAGATATACACAGAATTACTTCTTTTTAGCATAGAAGGATTTTTAAAGCAGTTTTATTTAGATGTTGATAAGCCAGCAATCCATCCTCTTTCCTTAGAAACCTAAAGAAATTATTTCAGTAACTCTTATGTAAGAGTTGAAATTGTCAAAATGTAAACACAATATTTACAGCTACGGTCTAAACATAAAATTGACACTAAGTTTGGGGGGATTTTTCTCCCTTATATGCTTTGCACTTTGTCTCACAGCAATGCATTCTATATCTCCTTCATTATTATTCTCACTTTTTATACAGCCTACTCATACTGAAATTCCCATGCCCCATTTTTTACTATATTCTCCTATTTTGTAAGTATGTTATGGACGGTAAATTAGTAGGAACATAAACAGGAAGGAATTATTTTATTTGAGGAGTGCTGTTCCCATTCACCAAATACTGCTTACCATGTTAGCAAGGCTTCATCTGCAGTAGAGAACAGCATGTACCTAAGTGTTGTTGTTTATCGTTGAATGTGTAAGTGATATATTTCAGAAAGACATCGGTAATGAAGCAGAATGTAGAGACAGCAATACCCAAGGTGCATTGGCCCAAGACTTATCATGTTACTGTAACATTTTCCTTTCAGAAATATAAATACTGAGATGAAAGTGTGTGCCATAAAAATTCTTCCAGAAACCTGTCTCTCCACAGCCCACATTCAGGTGGTTACATAAGTACGTGAATGATGTTAAGCAAATGAGTTATTATAATGAAATTTAATACACAATTCATATCAAACTAGAGTTTAAACACCATTTAGGTCTTTGTACATTTTTATGGAACATTTAACAACGCTTAAATCTTTTACCACTTATTAAAACAGAGCTTCTCTCTTCTGCAAAATCTAAGTGATCAGCTTAAAGAGAAAAGATTACACAATAAATGAAATATTTTTATGTTGAACACCCATGTGATTTTGAATAGTACAAAAGCTGCTTATTTGCATCACAAGGGCCAGATAGACAAAAACATTTAAGCACTGACTATTCTTACTTTTCAGCATGACACAATTATCATATTAGAAAGAGAATGAGCAGCTGTTAGGTAAATCTGTCCTGGCTCAAATCCATACAAATAAATACTTACTAAAATAAAAGAGGTACCTCACCCAGTTCATGACACTGAGTCTCAAATGTTACCTACTCCTCGTAGTTCCCCTTCAAACCTGAGTGGGCACTGGTATTTCAAAGAATACTCTCAGGGATACTGCAGCAATCTCTACTTAAATTCTACTGAAAGTGTATTTCTATACACAAAAACCTCAGAGCGGATTGAGGGGAAGGAAAAGGAAGTTAGGAAACTTTTTGGAGGCTGCTCAAGCAGCCCTGACATCCTTCGTTGAGTTTGAAAAGCAAATAGCTAATCCAAGTCACAGGGATTCTGGTGAAGTATATTAAGACCTTACAAAACCAAATTCAGTTATTAATTGATTTCTCTGTCACCTACTTCCCAAGACTCCTACCATCCACAATTTCCTTCTGCATTATCACTTAGAACCATCACTAACTCTTTTCCTTTCAAAACTTTGTTTTAGATTTTTTCCACTAAACACATCTGAGTTATATTTTTTCACTAGCTTCTACCTAAGCACATAATCTGACACTTTGTGATATTGAGTGAGATGACTTAAGGATAGTGTATCAATACCAGCAATTAATTTCCTTCCTTTTACTGCTTTGAACAGTGGTTCAATCTAATTTTCAGGATTAATTATTTTCACTTCCCACTGGTACTGCAGACAGAACACAATGAGCATCCGAGAAAGCTGAAACCAATCCAGCTCCTCAGAAAAGCCTTTAATAATTTGATTTTGCTCATCTCTCCTGATTTAAAAAGGTCTGCTTTGAGTCTTGCAAAACAAATTCCAAATTGAATTTCAGCTAGGACTTTCCCTGCATGGTACTAGCAAGCTTCCTGTATATAGTACATGCATCAGAACTCATACACGTTCCTGTTTACTTTAAGCCAAGAAAAGTCTTTCCTTATTAATACTGCACAGGAATACAAGTAGAAAAGAAATTCTAAGAACTTTCTAGACTGAGTGACAACACATGCTAGCAAGACTACAGTTCTCTATAATGTTAAAGTAGGATGCCACCTACTGCTAAATAGCCTGAATTAAAAATAAGAGAAACCAATTTCATAATGACATAAAGTAACTTGGAAGCACTTATGACTAATGTTTCATGATTCTGTTGCACAAGTCCAGGTCTCAGAAAAGAGCTTCACAACAAGCTCTTCAGGTAAAAATTGGTGCTCTATGACTTCTGCTGCTGGGGAAGCAGAGTCCTTTACATATAATTGAAAGAGCACATGTACTCAAAAGGTAAGTTTATTCTTATGGAAAGTAGCATTACCTTGTGACATAAATGTAGTTTTTGTGTGCCAAGTTTGTTCTCCAGTTCACTGAAGTTAGCAGAGGAAGTCTTTGGATCATAGTTCTGTATCAGTACCTACAAACAGCGGGCAACTCAGTGATCCTTGCTTTGGTATCAAAGAGTTTGTTACAGTTTGGGGGGGAAAAAAAAAGAAGGAAAAGGTTGCAAGAAATAAAAGTAATCTATCTACTCAGCCTAGGCAGTTTATTTTAAGCTTCAAATTTGGCTAGCAAACTAGAAATGTAATATTTCCAATATTCCCAATATTCCAATATTTCCAATGTTCCTATCTGCAGAGTATTCTGTAAGTCTTTGCCTTCTCTCATATACTCTAAGAAAAAAATTCCATTACTGCTACAACCAACAAACAAACAAACAGAAAAGCAGCCTAAAGCAAACAAAACCAGCTTAAGAAGTTCCTGACTTGGTGCTCCTAACTTCCCTGGAAGAGTTTCAGCCTCCTTGCTTTTGGCAGTAGAATTTGTTTAGTAGCTGCTCAGTTAATCAAGTCAGCAAATTCATCTAGATTCAGAGTAACCTTCAAAAATCAAGTTTCTTTTCCAGCCTGTATATTTCCTCTGATTCAGGTTATATTGTAGCCCTGCCACCATCTGTGTCAGCACAATGCACGGGGCAAAGTTCCCTAGCACAAGATCTGTTGACAGGGATTTCTGAAGCCACCTTTCCTGCCAGAGACAGTGCAGTTTCTTAAAGTTGTCCTCTGGTCACAAATTGAAAGAAAACAGATATTTCTATCACATTTTAATTACATGTGACCTCTTGAACTCAGGAAAGAGCCACAGTAATTGGACAAATGCTTTCTGTTTTTTACACAAGAGAGAAGTATTGAAAAGAGAACACAAGGAGCACACCCCCCCC
>WEKY01053533.1:0-11816 GCA_013390045.1 Picathartes gymnocephalus | reverse complement strand
CCCCCCCCCCCCCCCCAGACTTCCATTTGTGGTTGTATGTGCAAGAACTTAGTGAAGCATTTGCCAGAGATGATGGTTTACAAGGGAAAAATATACTGACTTAGAGGATGGAGAATGATATTAAGGATTTTCCTAGGGTGTTCAGATCATTTTGAGAGTTTTCTGCACAAACACACGCCTTAAGGCCGGCAGGAAAGCACTTTGCCACTATCCTCAACTAGTTTTAAACCAGGTTTGTGCTACCTCTATAACAGAATCAGACAACTTCATTTATTTGAATTAAAAAGCCACAGCCAACCAATAATTGATATGGTAAGAATGGCTTTAATCCATCTAAAGTACTATCACTCACTGCACAAAGTAACTTATTAAGAGATACAACAGGAGGAAGCTTTATTAAACTTCACAGTGCAAAAACATAACCAGCTTGTTTTGAGTAATTAGTCAAGACCTTAAGAAAGGAATGCAAAGCCTCTTTTGGGGGGGAAGAAAGGCACTGAATTACAGCCTGGCTGTAATACCAAGTACTTCCTAGCCATCCAAAAGCTTGGTTCAGAAAATCCAAACAATGTCTTACTTCCTACATTATATAGAATCAGTTTATTAAGCATATGTCAGTCTTCCATCTATCACACACATCATTTAGCAGGCATTCACACGTTTCAAAAGCATGCAACCATTGTGTGAGGATCAAGCTGTACTGCAATATCTAAGCATATCACAACTTGTAAATGCAACAACGAACACAGAGTCTCACTTAGAAATTACTAGCTCTCTAAGGAACCAAGATATCACCACGATTAGTCTAGCATCTAATCATCTACCACACCAACTCCCAATCCCCCGGGTCATTTAGAGAACTTTTTGTTTCAGGGGCATAATTGCAATAATTAAACTTCATATTTCTGGATCGGTACAGAATTACTTTAGCCTACAGTGGTTTCCTTCACAGATAAAGTGAGAACACTTGCATAATTCCATCTCTTACTCAGACCCAGCCTGCTAATTTTTGTGTGGGGCTGTCCATACATGTTTTCTCAGAATCTATCCAAAAATGTGACTTTTGATGATATTATTAAGAAAACACCATCATAAGCACATGCATAAAGGGACCAGAAGCGACCTACAGGAAAACCCTGTATGAAACTGTTCAGTGAAACAACTTTACCACTCTGCTGTGTGACAGCAGGAGTTGGCCCAAAAGGCACAATTCTCTGAGTGTGAGAGTTCAAAAACTCAGCACAGGCCTCCTGTGCCTCACCCAATTTTATTGGTAGTTATGTGTATTAGTTTTGCAGGGCCTGGTTTTTGGTAGTGGGGAGGCTACAGGGGTGGCTTCTGAGAGAAGTTGGTAGAAACTCCTTCCATGTCCAGTAACAGGCAGTTCCTGGTGGTTCCAAAGATGGACAGGCTGCTGGCCAAGGCTGGACCAATTAGAACTGGTGGTAATGCCTCTGAGATAACAGATTTGGAAAGAAATCAAAACAAAAGTTGTGGCACAGTTTTAATTGTGACTAGAGAAGAACAGAGTGAAAACAACTTTGCAGACACCAAGGTCAGTGGAGGAGGGGAAGGAAGTGCTCCAGGGGCAGGGGGAGAAGGTATTTTTAAGGGCTTGTTTCATTTCTCATCATCCTCCTCTGATTTTATTAGTAATAATTAATTCACTTCTTATCTCTTAGTAGAGTCTGTTTTGCCCATGATGGTATTTGATGAGTGATCTCTCCTGGTTCTTATCTCAACTCATGAACGCTTTGTTAAATTTTCTCTCCTCTGTCCAGCTGCAGAGGGGAGTGAGTGCGTGGCTTTGGTGGGTGCCTGGCATTTGGCCAGTGTCAACTACAACATTATGTTAACCCAAGGAGGGAACTTTTTAAAGATTAGTGGAAGAATTCTGAATATTGACTGTCGGTTGAAGACTGTGAGGAAGTAATAAGAAGCTTAATCTCACAATCCTAATTACTGAAATTAACAGCAATTATGACAATGAACTGATTCATTTACTTCCAATAATCATTACAAAACCATTTCAAGCAATGCCTCTGGAATTGTTTTTCTGTGGGAATAACCCAGAACTTTGATACTTTGCTCATTATCCCAAAATTAATTCTGTCCCCTAAAACCTATTCTGTTTCAAATGTGAAAAATTTAGATTTATCTAGTGTTAGATGTTTTTCCTTGACAAAATTAGGTATTTTGAACACTGAAATGCTCCACAACAAAATTTTCTAAGGCTTAATAGGAGATTTTCAACATTGTTGCTCTTCAGAGACAGAATATCTCACTAGTATTTATACTTGGAATACTTCATTCATAACCTCTTTTGAAGGAGAACTCACAGGATTGTTTTTTTAGATGACTAGATGCCTTCACTGTTTTATTTTCTTTCACATCCACCCACTTTACCTTTTACTTAGCAAAGCCTTTCCCATGTCCTACAAACAAAAACCAAAAATTCATATTTGGACTTAACCTTCAGAAACAACCTTCCAACACTCTAAGAAATACTTTGACTCACTTCAGGCATAAGGTTAACTCTCTTCAAAGGTATAGCAGTGTTGATTTTTAAATCTAAGGAACAGGTGTTTTAATTGGTTTTGTTTTATCATTCTTTGTGCAAGCCATCTGATGAAGTGCAAGCCTTATTTATTTGTCAAGAACTGATAGATTGTATTTCACACTGTAAGCACAAAACCAAGCCAGAAACAGGCTGTTCAGCAGAGAACCAGCAACCTTAACACATATTCAAGTATCTCACTTGGAAATCTTGGATTACAAATCACACCTTCCAGCTATTAAATTCCTGTTGCACACACCTCAGATAACTTGTTGCAATACTTCTGGTTTAGGCAGAGTTGCGGGTGTCCAGAAAAAAAAACCCAAAACCAAAAACACCAAACCAAACCAAAACCCCAGACCACCCACGGGTTGTTATTGCAGCGCTTCTGTGGGTGTTCTTTCAGCACCCACCCCGGCCCCAGCTCCTTCCCGGGCAGCCCACGCACGGACCGGTCCACGGCGGGGTGCGCAGGCATGGTCCCGCCGCTGTGACTGGCGTGGCACTGCCGCCCCCTGGCGGCCCCTGGCCCGCACTGCGGCCGCGACCCCGCGCGCATCCTGCGCCCGCGGGCACAGCCCGCGCTGCGTGCGCTCCGGAAAAGCCGGGACTCGCACGGCGGCTCGTTCGCGACATGGTGAGGCAGGCAGGTGAAAACTCAGCCTAATCTGACCTTTTAAACATCATTCCTACTAACTTCATCCAGCATCCGAAGTGTAGGCATCAGGTTGTTTTCCTCTTCGCTACGCGAAGGATGAGAGAGTCATGCAAAAAGGAAAGGCTTGACTTTAAGGTAAGAGTAATGGGAAGGATGACAAGACACTGATAACAAAAACTGACCCTGTGTTTGCTGTTACACCTCCCATCAGTTACTAATGATAGAGGACGAATTATACATATGTATTAATTGGTAATGCCTGATAGCCCAGAAAGCTATGTTGTGCATCTCTCTGTGTACAGCAAATGTAGTCCAAATGTTTAAGTGAAGCAGGATTGAGCAGGGCTTGCTTTTGGTCTTTGCAAGATACCATGTAAAATTGGTGATGCATGTTTCTGAAACTTGAGAATGAGAAAAGAAGCAGACATAATCAGACCTCTCATTTTTTGAGGTGGCTTAGAAACTTAGAGAAAAATAAAGCAGCTTAAACTGTGAATGATAACATGTCATAACTGTGTGTCCTTATCTATGAGTATTAGAAACTGGAGCCTCGAATGCTCTAACAAGCCTAACTTTAGGATTACACCCAGCAGTGAGGTCCCATTGGAGAACAGTCACTAGAAGTGTCCAGGTTACTCTTGCCAATACCACTTCGTGAATGACACGCACCATGGGATCGAGGGCACCATCAGGAATCTTGCAAGCGATACAAAACTGGGAGGAGTGGGTGATACACCAAATGTTGTGCTACAGCTCAGAGGGACCTTAACATGCTGGATAAAAGGTCTGACAGGAACAGCAGAAAGTTCAACAAGGTGAAATGCCAAGTCCTGCGTGTGGGGAGGAGTAACCCCAGGCACCACTACATGCTGTAGGGTTGGAGTGTGTGCCCCAGTGTTAATGAGCTGGAAACCACAGAGTACTGGTGGACAACAACTTCACCATGAGTCAGCAATGTGCCTTCATATCCTAGGAAAAGCACGGTCCGTATGTTGTGGGGGGACATGGTTCTTTCCTGCTGGTCAGCAGTGGTGAGACCACACCCATGCTGCTGGATCGACATCAGAACTCCCAAATACAAGGATGCACTTACTGCAGCAAGACCAGCAAAGGACTACAAGTACATGGGAAAATAGGATCCTAGAATTGTTTGGGTTGGAAGGGGACCGTGAAGATCAGCTAGTTCCAACCCCCCTGCCATGGCCACCTTCTGCTAGACCAGGTTGTTGAGCACCATTCAGTCTGGCCTTGAATACCCAGGAATGGGGTATCCACAACTTTCCTGGGCAACCAGTTTCACTGCCTCACTATCCTCACAGTTAAGAATATTTTTCCTAATATCTAGTCTAAACCTACTCTCAATCTGAACGCTTTGCCCCCTGTTCTGTCACTAGGAGAGGTGCTCCATTCCTCTGATCTCCTTGGTGGCCCTCCTCTGGATGCAATCTTGTTTGGAGAATATTAATGTGTGAGCAGAGGCAGAGAGAGATGATACCGTTCATTCTCAATAAAAGAAGGCTTGGGAAGTAGGAATAGAGAGATGGGGAGAAGAAATCTTGTCAACGTATATAAATACATGATGAGAGGGGATGAAGAGGGAGACAGACTTTTCTCACAAAATGACAGGCAATGAGCAGAAATTAAAATGCCAGAAATTCCATATAAATTAAAAAAAAAAAAATTAAAGGGGTATTTTTTTTTATTATTTAAGGGTGGCCAAACACCAGAACAAGTTTTCTAAATAGGTTGTGAAGTCTCCATGTATGGAGATATTAAAAGTCTAACTTCGCACCGTTCTAGAGTAATCTGCTTTCACTGAACTAGCTTGAGCAGGGAGGTTAAACTAGGTCACCTCAAGAGATGACTTCCAACTTACTTGATACTGGCTTACTTGCCAGCTGTCACTGGTACTTATTGCTTCTAAATCATGATAACATCTGGAAAAAAAAACCAACAAAGACTGGCACATCCTCCACTAGGAGTCTATGTCTCGTACTTCTGCATGTAGATAATTTAGATTTGTAACACTTAGGGCTTTAGGAGTCCTGAGAGACAGTGAAGAAGATCCTGATGGAGGGAAAGATACATGAAGTGAGGGAAAATGCTGGAGATTAACAAATGGATGAAGACAAGTGCCATGGGAATGGCCCCAGGACCTTGGTTGATAGTTGTAAGCAGATGCACACTACGAACTCACAAACCTTTCTGGACCTGCAGCCAATTCCCTGATGAAAAGTGGATGTTGAGACCTAATGGACATAACCCAGGGGAGAGTGGTGAAGCGATTGAGTGAGTGTCCAAGATATTAAATAGGGTAAAACTTTAATCTCATGGGTTCTTAATCTCTTTACATCCACAGCACTGGCCATAGTGTTCTGCATGGATAAGGAGCGGCTCATAACTACAAATCTCAAAAAGTACCAAGTGGCAAGGAAAATCTCCCTGGGACTTAGAGAGATCTTTGTTATCTTATGGTCATCTTTGCAGTCTGATGACTTCATTAAAGTAGCAAATGGAGCCCTAGCACCTCCACAGCACAGGTAAATGCATCTGAGAGCAGCTACTGGTGGAAGCAGAGTACCTAAACAACACACAATTACCAGAGTTCCCTCTGCCAGCCTCCCACAGGCAGACTGTAGATGTTTAACTGCAAGTCTGCCCTGGAGTTATTGTTCACAGTATGGGAGGTATCTGCCATATTTCTCTGTCACTTCCTACTGCCCAATGAAGTTAAATGCACTACACTAACCTTTAATTACTAATTCTACTCCTATTTTGCCTTTACCTAAAATATTCCCTTACAAGTCTTTCTCCTCTGCAATCCACATTTTTTTCCTGTCTCACAATATTTCTTGTACTCTGCAAGCAAATTGGCACACATTTTCTGCTCCACCAATGGTGGTGGTCTAAAATGTTCCAATTCCAGCTTCTCCAGCATTTCCAAATTTTAATTCTGCATTTACTCACTATTGTAAAATACGTTCCAAATTGACAACAAAACTATCTGCTTGAAAACTGACCCCTTTAATCATTATGACAAAGGCAGGTCCAAAAGTAAAGCCCAGAAAACTGCAATGGATATGTTTGTGCAGCAGTTAGAAATAACACGTTTTATTTATCACTTAGTATCTGACAACTTCAGAATGAAGCAAAAATATCATAGGAAAACAGCAGGATCCCATTTATTTTATCTATAATCTCCTTTTTTGTTCTCTTTTTTGCTCCTCCTAATTACTTCTGCTTTGTTCCATATTAGACTATGCTTTCCTTGGATCAAGGGTCTTACTTATCTAAGTACTTATGCAAGACTTGGACATTCAGACTAGAATTCTTATGCATGCATAGAAAAACAGCAGATGATAATGAAAACAAAAGGTAACAGATTACTCACTTGTGGTGAACTCAAACTTGTGGCCCATGTTTTCAATTTAGATTAGTGAGTGCCATGAAAAATTAAATAAGCTTCATAATCAGCATGGGAGTTTTTTTGGAAGACTGATACATTTAATTTTTTTTTTTTTTTTAAGTCCTGAGTCCTGATACTTCACTCATTGCACAGGTTCAAGCAGGCATTTGTCTATAGTGAGGAGCAGTGCACAGAACAGCAGTACTTTCTCACTCCACATATCTCCCACGCCCTCTCCAAAAGTGTCCATACAGGATTGAGGTAGGGGAAACAGGTCCTGAAACAGCACAATGTCGAGGTAATAGTGACAAACTTGCTCTGCCCTCTCAGCAGAAGCATGTGCCATCAGGTCCTTCCAAAACGTCACTCCACAATACATATGCCACCAAGACCTGGCCACCTGTGGGTGCAGGTCCCAGAGCAAACCATACTTCTGTCATCCTTGTGCCTGTGCTTTGGCAGATAGTCATAATGGTTTACCAAAATGGAGTTGCTCAACATGTGCCTGAAAAGTGGAGGAACTACCAAAGACAGATTTCTGGAATGTGTACAGTATAAAACCATGAGGGGGTGAAGTATTAAAAATACATTTAAATTCAAGAAAAGTTTATGAAATATATACAGAAGAAGTGCTTACCCTGACAGTAGGGGTTAATTAGGCCCAATAGGAATTGGTAGGGGTAGAAGCAAGAAGAAAAACCCCACTTGTGCTGAAGCACATTAAACACATGAGTCTTTGTCAGTCTAAAAACAAAGAGAAAACTCTGCTATTTTTACTTGTTAAAGGCTAGTCAGCCTTCAACCTTCCCTTTGCTGCTAAAGGCATGAAGCACAGCTTCGGTGCACCTAAAATACCATACATATGTGTGGGAAAAAGTCTATGTGCATTTTTCATTCTAGGGAGACAAAAAAATACCATTAGTGGCATGTGGCCTGATAGGAATCATATTGTTCATAACTGGAAGGTGTTCAGAAACAGGTGCAGTGTGAAAAAAAATATCTTGTTTCCTCATTTCACAGCTAAGGTAAAAAGGTAAACTTCACCGTTATTTTGAAAATACTGGATTTTTTTTAAACTTCAGCAGCCATGCAAAGTGGTGGGGGTTTTTTTCCTCCATCCTGACCCTGCCAAACTTAGAGTTTCATTAAAATGAGAGAAGTCCAAAACAAAAGTTGCTACCTGGAATCTTTTTGAATGATACACTGTAAATCTACAGAGAGCAATTAATCTCTATAGCTACTCCAGTAAAACACTGATCTTCCTAAATGCTGTCTTTCTGTACCTCAGTGGTAGAGTAGTTTTCTCAGTGGTTGTTTTCATTCCAATCCATCTTTAACACATAGCTTATACGTACCTAAATATTTAGTTCCTACTTTGATCACATCTGCATAGATACTTTTAAAAGAAATCTTACTGCATTATTAAACTGAAATGTTAATTTCCAGGATAAGAACAACAAATATTCATCCTGTAGCAAGAGTCGTGAATGATTTACACTTAAGCCATGCCAGTATGACCTTCTTCTCCCCAACACCTACCTGAAGGAATTTGGAAGGACTGTCTTGAAAACAAGGAATTTTTTTGTCACAAAGCAGGAGTAAAAGCATGAGCAGAACCAATATAAATTGCACCAACAACAATTAGTTTACAATCTAAATCCAACAGTTCCTGCAAAATGTTTCAATCTAGCTTCTAATAGTGCACACACACAGACATCTTTGTGCTTCATTATAACAATCAAATCAAGCATTTATCCCTGTAGCCTGACAAGCTGACAAAAGTTGTCCTCACCTTAGTGATATTAAAATATTTGGAGCTGCTGTCTGCCTGCCTCCATAATGCTCCCTGCACACTCCCAGACACATCTGCAGCTGATGGAAGTCAATCCAGCTGTACCAAGGCAAGTGGAGCCATTAAGGCCAGGGGAGCCACACTGACAGACTCCACAGTGGGAAGCCACCACCACTGCCACACTGTGACCACAAGCATGAAACATGTGCAAGCACTTTCTCAGGCTTATCTTGGACTCAAAAGACTTCAGTTTCCACAGGTCTGGGATATCATCAGATAGTGAGTGGTGGTTTTGCTTTGCCTGAAATGAAGTGTTCTGAAAAACAGATTTTTGGTCCTTCATACCTTCTGAAAATTGAGTTTTGCTTCATTCTTAAGATTTTTCTAAGGGCTGACATAACCACAGTATGTAAAGAGGCACAAAATATTGTAAACATAAAGAAAAGATCATTAACAAGCGTAATTTCTGAGCAAAACTCCATCTAGGAGAACATTGAGCCCTTAAGTAGTATTTAGTATTACTTAACACATTTTTAAACATCTCAACACAAACTGTAAATGCAGTCTGAATGTTTTCCATAGAGAAGAGACTTGCTACCACATGACAGTCAATTTAAGTGTCTGTCTATAGGTTTTTTTTTCTTTCATTAAGTGGCAATTCAGCTCTTCATCTTTTCCGATTTTCTTTACTCACTTTCAGGCAATTACTGCTGGGGGCTCTGATGTTAATGAGTTATACACAGCATATTTAGAAATGAAATACGCTTTTAGAGTATGAAGTTAAGTTAATGGAAGCATCAACCTGAATAGATGCAAAAGCCAGACATCTTTGATATCAGTGCTTGATTGATTTTATGAGTCAGGTGTTCACATGAATAAGTAACCCTTACTTAGCTCAAGGAGCATTTTGACAAGAAATTTGCACTGATGAGCTATAAAGGCAGTCTTTTTATAAGACTCTACTTTGCATTGTTCCTCATATTTTTGATCTTGTTTGCTTTCTCTCTATAGTGATCTAAATCCTTATCAACATTGCAGATCTCTATATTACCATAAAAGCTGTCATACAGCTACTTATAAAAATCTCTACAAATTAAGAAATGTGAAATTACTGATGAGAAAAACATGGCCCTTCTTCTACAAATATTATACTTTTTGTAAGAAGGGTCCTTTACTTTATTCTCTTAATTGTTGCAGTAGAATACAGCTTAAAATTGTTGTCCAAGCTGTTTTTTTCTATGAAGTTCAAAACAGTTGACATTTAAAGTTATTTAATTTTTAAATACTCTTCCATCCATTGTTTATCCATGTTGACAACAAACTTAGAAAATGCCATTTCAATAACAAAATCCAAGATGTATTTTAAGTACCATAATACTTAAGAGCATAGAAACTTAACCTATCTTATTAAACACAGAAGTTGTTGGACTTTTAACAGCATAAAAACTAAGTTAACCACATTTTGCAACTTGTTCCCTTGTTTTTGAGCTTCATTTTCTTTTGCTTAAACTAAATCCCTAATTTCAAATGAAATTGGTATCTTAGACTAATGATAGAGTCGACCTACTAGAAATTGTTACTTTGCTCCTAATGAATATTTATCCATGCATCACATGAAAGAGACACCTAGATCTGCTTCAAATTTACAGCCACAGAGACTGAATGCAAACAGGGAAATCCCCAAAATTACATTTTATTATGAAATCCGTTCTTCTGTTGTACAGCAGAAAGAAGTCTAGTCTTCACTGAAAACACCCAACAGGTTCTTCTCTCCAGCACCCCACAACCTCTTCACCCAAGGACCATTAGGAGAAGCAATATTAGCAGAAAAACTCATATGATCATATCTATGCTCCAGAATTACTAGGTGAAATTAGAAAATTTATGGAAAGAGAAAATAAACCAACTAGATACATTCATCTGTTAATCACAAAGTTATATAAATAACAAGAAATTACCCATGGAAGTTGTAGACTTTCTACACCTTAGTAGGTTTAATATAATGAAACCACAACAAAAAAGTAAAGAAAAAAACAAACAATATAGAAAAGCCAATACCAGAATAGTCACCTAGACCATTAGCCACCTCAGGAAAAGGGCACAATAATTCAATCTATATCCTCATATAGAAGCACCTTAACGTGTTGAAGGATTCACTGTGTTCCCAGGTGATGAATGGCACTGTTTCACTAGGGTTATGCTAGACCAGAATCACCTGAGGAAATGATGAGCTAATTTCCAGGTGGCTCACATTAATAGAATCCTTCTGGTTTGAAAATCTGTTAATCTATCACAATGTGTATTACAAAGACAATCTTCTATGCAGCCATCAGGTGTCACTCTGTGTAATCAAACACTAAAAATGAAAATTAAATCTCTCTGCCTCCTAGGTTTCAGCTTAAAATTGCTCTTTAAACAATAAATAAACAAATAAATAAAGAATTTGAGCCTAGCTCTTGTAAAGGGAAAATTACAGTTTTTATATAATACCATGAACACTTGAATTCTGCCTGACTTCTGGTAATGGTGGGTTATACGGCCAAGACTGGCTCATTGTCACAGGCAGTGAAGGGGGGGTGAATTTCTAAGTTATGGCTTTGCCTTTGAGCTTATTCATGCTAATTTACCTTATGTGATACAGTAAATCAGGTTTCAGAGCACTACAAAGTAGAGGAGAAACGCCACAGCTGCAACATGAAGTCTAAAACTAGAATATGCTTTTTATATTAATATTTGTCCAAAACATTTTGGAAGTATGTCTTCCAGGCAGACATCATCCCTAGACTATCTATCACCAACCTACACTGCTCCACTGTTATGCTAAATGTGATCTTTTTCTGTTCCCTTACCACCAATATTAACATTGATTTATGTACTCTGGACAATGTAACCCTAACTTTGGTTAAGTGTATACTGTGAAGTAATCGCACACTTCACAGCCCCAAATGTGTTACCACACAACTACAGCTGTAAAGTGTGTATAGATCCTGTGTAAGGCAAAGTGAAAAGCAAAATTTGATCTAATTCAATGGCAGAACATCCATGAATTTGCAGATAAACACCTAGGATTTCTGCAGCTGTCATAAAGACCAGAAAATGGCTTCAAGTATACATACCATTTTAACTCCATTTCGCGAAACAAAGAGAGGTTTGTCTGGAAGACGCAAATTAAAAATACTTTGAATATTACTTTGACAATAATCTTATCTAGTTATTGAGGTATCATGCTCAATTCCAAGGGATTTCATTTTCTGGTTTTGCATCAACCAATAAATCCTTCCCAAAAGTTTCAGATCCTCAGTATTCACCCGTTGGTTCTGGTATGGAAACCATCACATACGGCAGTCCAGCTGTGTCGGCACAGAAAGTCTTCAAGGTCCTGTGCCTGCAGACTCTGAGTTTG
>WEKY01053532.1:7500-65110 GCA_013390045.1 Picathartes gymnocephalus | reverse complement strand
TGAACTATCTGCCAGCTGCTGCCAACCTATGAAATGTGGATCTTATTATATATTATAAATCAATTTAATGGGAGCAAGGAAAAAAATCTACCATTATTTTTTATATCAGGAGAAATCTATAAAACATCAAATTTTTAGGATTTATACTACAGTTTTGTCCTTGTACTTATAACTCTTTCTTTTTTTTTTCTTTTTTTTTAAGGTATTAGGTATAGAAATTTTCCTCAATATTAACATTTTGAAACAAGTATTCTGATGAGATATCTCAGCCAAACTATTCTAGTGTTTTGCAAGTTTAAATTGTGTGGAACTTCATTACCCTGGAATGAGTGGCAGAACATTCTGTCATATGTACACTGCATTTCCCTTAGTTTCTCTACCCCAGAGTTTGTAGCCACCAAATATGCAGTATTATCAGAATGGATAAAAAAGTATATGGAACTTGCCTGGGGTCCTTTGGCATCTGAACCCAGCACATGAGTCCAAAACTAAACTAAGTTTGGTTCTGAAGTTAGGTCATTGACTAAGTAGCTGGAAGGATGGGGTGAGTGAAGAGATAATAGACAGTGCTTTAGCTACCGACATACATTTCCGTAGAAATCTGTTTTTTCTTCTGCTCTAGAGGCCTGCACTATCTGATGCAGATCCACAGCTGTGAAAGGTCCTCTCCTATGCCCATCCCTCATCCGTTTCAATTATCCACTGATAATTGGTACCAAGCCTCTGAAGGACTTACCGTCAGAGCACCCAGCATGCACCATATTAGTTTCAGACTATACTTTCAGGCACACTGTGTGAAGGCAGACAATTTTATTCAGTGGAGCAGCCCCAAAAGCAGCCTTACCAAATAGCTATAGTCGTTAACCCAGTGTTTCATTACTGTAACTTTTATTTTCTCTGTAGTTCATGGGTCTAGTTAACAGGAAATAATCCTAAGAATGGTCAAAATACGTTGTATCAAAAGTATATCTAGTACAGCACCTTGTCTGTTACACAGATGGGTAGTGGATACTTAAGGAAGACAATAAGAACATACAGGATTGCTTTCACTCCAGCATTTTCAGCAATCAGTGCTCTACGGCTTGCGAAAGTGAGAGGTTGCAGTTGGACTGCTGTGTTTAATAACTGCTGATGAACCTATTCTCTAGTCTGGTCCTTCTCAGAAGCCATTTATGCTGCTAGAGATTCAGAAAGAAAACCTGCAGCTCCACAGCATATTATGTCCTGTAAAAAGCAGTACTTCTTTTTTAAAAAAATCTATTGTTTGATTATGTCACTGAGTGTAATTTTAGTTCTATGAGACATAATGACTTATTCCAACCTCCTCTTTTTCTGTCTGTTTATGACTTTGGATGTCTATTATACGGCCACTCAGTTATACTATCCGTGTCAGGTCCTATCTGCTAAGCTTTTTCTCTTTTAAAGCACTAACATGCTTCTGACCATACTTGCCTTTTTCTACTTTTCTACAGCTATTTTTTTCTTTTTTTCTTAAAAAAAGGCAGATCAGGATTATATGCTGCATTGATTAAGTAGATATATTTCTTAAATAGTTCACAGTAATGTCTTTTGTTTTACTGTAAATGTCTTTCTTTTATTTTTCTACCTTCTTTATGACCACTGCCAATCTGTTCTTGTCACTGCCCAACTAGCTTAGTGGATGAAGGGAGAACAATTGATGTTTATCTTTAGTAAGGCTTTTGGAATGGTCTCAACCAAGTTGTCAAAGTGCAGGTCAGATTAGTTCAGAGGCACAGAGAATTGTTATCAGTGTCAGAAAGTCCACCTGGAAGCAAATCACTAGTTATGTACCTTGTGGTGTCCACCTGGGGTTGGTAGCAGGGCAAATACTGTCGAACACTTTTATTGATGACGTGGATGATGGGGCAGAGTGTACCTTCAGCAACTTTGCAGAGGATATGAAACTGAGAGGTATGCAGAAGATGATAGGCTAAAGAAATGGAGCTGAGATGAATTTCATGGAGGTTTACAAAAAGAAATGCCAAATCCTGCCCCTGGGGAAGAACAGCCCAAGGCACCAGTACACACTAGAGGCTGGCCTGCTGGAAAGCTGCTCAGAGGACATTAGTGCCTTGGTGGACAGCAAGGTTATCACGGACAAGAAATGCATTATCACAGCAAAGAAGGCCAATAACAAAATCACTGAGTCATTAAGATTGTAAAAGACCTCCAAGATCATCTAGTCCAACCTTTGACCAATCACCACCTTCTTAACCAAACCATAGCACTAAGAACATCCTGGACTGCCTTAGGGAGGCCATTACCAGAAAGCTGGGAGAGGTGTTCTTTGCTGTCCACTCATTGCTGGTGAGATACTTCTGGACTGCTTGGTTCAGTTCTGGATGATTAAGGAATTGGAGCACCTTTCATGCCCCTTAGAAAGGCTAAAAGGCTGTGTTTGTTTGACCTCAAGAAGAGAACATGAACAGTCTTTTTGATTCTGTGAACTGTCTGCAATATCTTCAGAATCTTTCCTGAGTGGCAACCAAGAAGTAATTTTGACTATTTGACCTGCATTTTTCATATCCAGTGCTTTGAAATCCATCTGTTGTTTTATCAGTTGGCCACTCAATGAATCAGTGAGTCATACCCTGTTGTCAGTTGGCTGGATATTGATAGGATAAAAAGAAACGCTGTGGGAAACAGCCTGGGGATCCCTGTGGACAGGTTGAATATGAGTCACCATGGTACCCTCATGGCAATGAAGGTCTGTTGCATAGTGCAAAGGTGGAGGGAAGTGGTTTTGTGGTTTTTTTCTGTTCAGCACTTTAGCTGCTGCTCTGCCTGATTTTATGCTTTGCTAAAGGGCACATGACATGGAAGGTGCAGCTGGGAGAGGTGAGTTTATTTGGCCTTAAGGAAAGAAGGCGCTGGGAGGACCTTGCCACTGGCTTGAACTACCAGTGGGACATCACCAAGTATGCAGAGGCAGAAACTTCTCAGATGTGCACAGTGAAAAGATCAGAGCTATGAAAAGAGAAAGTCCAATTACACTGTGAAAAGTTGTTTTGTTTTGTTCCATCGAGTGTAATCAAATGCTGGAACAGGCTGCAAAGAAGTTTTGTTACTGTCATTCTTGGAGATATTTAAAATTCAGCCTTGCAAGGCTGTGGCTCACCTGATCTGACTTCAAAATAGTGCAGCTTTAAGTGGGAATAGATGACCTTCCATTCTAAATAATTTTGAAATTCTGTATTCTTTCTGTACCTATTTCTAGCCAGAAATAAATACAGTATGGGGAATAATGTCATCCCATTGCTTTTTCACCTCAATATTTACCTCTTTTTTAAGATTAGTTTTAGAAAGCCTGTCTTCATTTGGGATATTGTTTGCTCTTTTTTAATCAACAATGAATTCTTAAAAGTAGCTTCTATTTTATCCCCCAATTTTTGCAGTTTGCTTTTTAAATCCTTTGATGAGGAACATCTATGCAAGAGATCAACCATATCATACATCTCAAAATCCTCTAAATGATTTGTGAAGCACCCATTTACAAAAAAGCTGTTTTCTGGTGCTCCCTGTGTTTACTAACATATACATAATTTTAATTTGTAGCAGTTTGTTTGATAAAGAAGTCAGAATTTCTAGTCTTTAACCCCCAGAGACATTTTAATGAATTGCCATTATTAAATGCTATCTCCATTTCCCTTGTACCATAGCAGATTTAAACAGTCATTTAAAGACTGCTGTTAATATACCAGCAATTTTATGTGTGCATTCTTTTAAAAATACATGTGGTTACTCGTGACTCATGGTGATTTTTTGCTACCCAACTAACCAATTTGTTCAAAATACCTGTTACTTTCGTTCAATTTGAGATAATATTTTAGACTTTTCCCTGTCAAAGAGTTGCTCTGCTAAAGAATTTTTTTCTTGGTTCTCTAGTGAACATGAGATGCTGTATACATGGGGTGAATGCTGATCTTACTGAAGTCAATCTGAGTTTTAATTTTAGGAATATAGAGTTCAGCCTTGGTATATAGCCACTGACAAATACTGTGTATTTGTGCTTGGAATCCTTGATTGTTTAAATTCAAGACAGTTATGTCTGAATAAGGATACAGCAAAACAGGAGGCAATTTTTTTTTTTCAAATATATTGTTTAGGATATGCGAGTAAAATCCAGTAATTACAAAAATGCTGTTAGGTATTTAAATGCTGATGATTTATGTTACAGCTCTGCCCCTGACGTAAACTAACTGTGTGAGGAGTCAAAGCTACTCTAGAAATCAATGAGGACTGGGATGTTCTGCATATATTCTATTCCTAAAGACCTCTAAAACTGCTGAAAAAACAAAGCCAGTGTATTCAGTGACTGAAGTATTTCAAAAAGAAAGAATAATATAATCAGAATCTAAATTAAGCCTAAATTTTGCATTGTGCCCTTTATGCACAGTTATTATCAAGCAGCAAACTGTGTAAAATATGGAAACAGGTTAGTAATACACCAGCAAATAGCCTACAAAATAAAATGAGTAATTATAGGATATACTTCAAAATAGAAAATAGGGTTATTTTAAAGTAATACTTGACACTGTATATTTGTAAGACCATGCAAAATAGAAGATTAGTCAAGAGGAATTCTAGTAAAATCAGCTTATATAATAAGACAAAGGAAAGAGTTTGCTGGGAAATGAGGAAGAAATATTCGTATGTGCAAGAATCCTACTGCAAGAAAGCACAGGAATCGGGAGATCTGTATAATCTGTGCATCATTCAGCATGGAGGTTAGTACAGAAAGAAAGGATCATTAATTTAAGCATTTAGGGAAAATGTTTGTATTTGGTTTTGCCTTGTCTTTCTCAATCCAGTATTCCACCATCTCCTTCCCAAACTGCATACCATTAGCAGTTCTGTATTCTAATCTCTCCCTTGCTGCTTAAAATTATCCTTTATTTCAAATATGGCTTCTTATCCTCTGCTCTGCTAATTGGCTTTATTACCCTCGACCCCTTCTTGCCTCCACTGCAGGCAGCTTGACATTTTTACATCAGCTAATCCTCACTTTTCGCACCCCTCCCTTCTCCTCCCCCACCCTGTATTTGCTTCCCTTTCCTCTTTTGGTGTATTCAGAGCTGCAGAGAGCTTTGCAGCAGATATTCAAACCCCTGGAGAAATTCAAAGAGATTGAAATACAGCACAAGAGCTAGGGGTGTTTTCTTCCGGACTGCCAAAAAGCATAAGGTAACATTCAGAATGAGGTCACTGTACCGTGATCTCATTTTGAATTGGATTTACTTATGGGGCATATGAAGCCTTTTAGGGAGAGCATATTGTTTTGGTAGTTAATATTACATCAACAAACTGTAAAAATCAATTAAGCGTTTACTTTTATTTCCTAATTTATAAATTCATGTGTTTAAAAGAATTATGAGAAGATAATAAAACAGTGGCTTAAATTAGGCATGAACGTGGTTTAAGTTAGGCATGGACTGGACTTACAGCAGTCAAGTGTACAAGGCATATATGTACAGAGGTGCCAAAACAAAATGAAATGTTTGAGAAAAGCATTTTGCAGGATAACTGAAAAGAATAGCAATGCTTTTTGTGCTAAGCGAAGCAAGAGCGGATTGGCAGGAGAAAGCATGGCATGACTGGGTACCTCAGAAACTTTCCCGCATGTCAGGTGCTGCCAACAGGCTACTTAGGAAGAATGTGGCATTCTGGTATTTGTCCTGCTTTCTCTTTGTCTCTTCTTTAACGAATGAATGTATATTCTTGCCTGTGAAAAAGACAGAAATAGGTATTCCATGTCAAAAAGAGCCTATATAATGCAAAGAACAGGAAAACAAGATGCACTGGAAAGATCTAACTGCTATCAATTAAATTTGAAAACATCACCAGTAATTCTGCCCCTTGGTAATATTTTGACATTGGGTACTTGGTAGGACTTTGCAGTGATTTGAAGAAGTTAAACAGCCATTGTATTAACTTTGAAACTGGTACTGAAAGACAAAGCAGGTCATGAAATAAAATGTGTGTTGGAGCAACAGAAGTAATGGCAGAATGTGGATGAACTTTGTTGGTAACCTGTCTAGTGAGTGGAAAGAATTAAAAATCACCAAGAGAAAGAAATGCAAGTGTAGGAAAAAACCCTCTCTGCTGAGCTTTAGAGATGAAGCAAAATTTGGTATAAACCTTCAGAGTGGCTGAGTGATCCTCAGCATCAGTGTGTGCAGAAAGAAACCCTGGCAGAGGGAAGACACTTGACCATAAAAATATTTGCTCCTGTGATTAAACATCATAATCATAAACCCAGAGGAAGTGGCAGAGATAGGGTTAGATTTGTGGTTTTTTAATGAGAACACTTTTGCAAATCTCTTGCTATTATTTTTGAAGTGAATATATAATTTCTGTTGACTTAATGGGTTCTAAGTATGCCAAATTTTGGAATGTGTATTTTTGAAACTTAGTTAGAAAAGCTAATCAATAACTTTTATTTTTGTTTTATTACTTTAGAATTATATCTTAAATATGCATTTTAAACTAGGTCTTTCTGTGTCATAAATTATCTCTCACTGTTAAAAAAAGATAGTCTATAAAAATTTTCATTTGTGATTAAAAGCGGTATTACTGCTGTAAAGAAAGCTATTCTGTGTAGCGATGCTGGCTGCAAAAAAAGATCCAGCAAAACTCCTTTCTGCCTGAAATCAATAATAAAATAAGTTCATTTCATACAAACACACATCTAAAGCTTTCATGACAGTCTAAAAAAATCTAAAAATGCCTGCAGAGGATATGAGTTTATTGAATTTTCTTACTTTACTGTTTCATAGACTCTACCTTAACCAGATAGTATAATCTGATTGTATCAACCTAGAAGTATATAGGATTTTATTTTAATGTTAAAAAGGTCAATAGCTTTGGAACTTAAATTCTTTCTGTCTACTATACTGCACTAGAATCTCAGCACTGAAGTATTACCAGATAACTTTAATAAAAAGAAGTTGGATTTTATAAACTAAAATTTACTTATTCATTTCCTATATATACAGTTAAATTCTTTAGATGAATGCTTCCTAAATATGTGGCAAAGCAATATATACTTTATTGAATGATGAAAGAAATTTATATTAATGTGGTTGATATAGATATAAAATTTCTTCCAAAGCATTTTTGCTGTATAACTGTTATTGAATATTACATCTTTTTATCACCTCAGATGATATTCCAACACTTTAGTGCTTTATTCCAGCTCTGAAAGTGTTTTAGCCTTACCAAAGACATGTTCTGCTAAGTTCTGCATTGAAGCACTTTTGGTTTGGAATTTGAGTTAGATTTTAAAATTTGGTGGCAGATATACCATTTGCTGAGCCATGCCAAGGCTTTCAGTTGGTCTGCAGAATGGATTCATTTTGAAAGATTTTTTTTAGACTTCCATGAAGCTTCTGAAAATCTGGATCACATTAGACATAAAGGCTTAGGCATTTTCAGCACCACAGAAGTTTGCAATCATTTTCTATAGTACAAATGGGCTTATTTAGCACTCCTGTTATGAAAAAGATTCTACAATAATAATACTACTATTATAATACCATTTCTGTAATAATAGCACTTCTGTTATAAAACACCATTATTATAGAAATGCTATTATAAGACAAGCTCTGTTATTTAGAATTGCTTCTGCAATAAAAGTGCTAAAAAGTCTGCTTGTATTACAGAAAATTATTGCAAATTTTTCTTGCCTGGTAGTGAAATTTTTCATTCTGAATCTTGTCTGTTGCTGTTGGAAAATCATTCTCGTACATACTCTGAAGCCTCTGTGAGTTACTCAACAGTGTGTATTTAAAATAGGGAATTACTGAATAGGCAAATGTAAAAAAGTACAGTTGTCATTTATGCCACCTCCCACATTCCTAATCTGCTGCTCACTTTTTGTCATAGACCACAACTCTTGTGTGGAAAGTGTATGCAGCCTCATAGTGCAGGTTTTACCATTGTGCATGAGGTAGAGAAGATGACATAAAAAAAGGTATGGAGAAAGGGAGCAAACCCTTTTCTTTCCATCCTGTTAATTTTTCCAAGTTTGAGCACAATTCACTAGAGACATCTTCCAGTTTTTCCGTTTGACTTTGTACTGTACTCATGCTCATAATATTCAAAATTCAGTCCATGGAGAAAGACTTCCATTAAACACTTTGAACCAATTAAACCATTAGGGTCAGAAATCCTTAATGAGTACTCAGCCTAAGGAACAGCCTGCTCTGGTCACCAGCCTCCATTTACAACCTACCACCAGTGGGTGCAGTCCAAAGTCATAATGAATATCTGTCTTTTGAGAGGAAGGGAACAAAAGGAAGAGCCTTCAAATATAAATCCACTAATTCTAGCCCTAATTCCCCCATATCCTGTGTTTTCTTTAAAAGAGTTTCTTTTCCACTACTAGAGCTGTTCTAATGCACTCTCCACTTCCTTCATGTGCAACCACCAGTCGAACAGTGTTCCTGCACGCAGAGCAGAAATTCTCATGGATAAGGCATTTTAAAAAAAGATTAGGACAAATTTCTGTTCAAGTTTAGGCCTTGAACAGTCTTTGCCTAATGCATTAATTCTAGTGTGAATGAGTTACCTCTAATTATTTTGGAAATGCTCGGGTCACAGTGTGAGCTTTGTGGTAAGGTCACAAAAGAGTAAGTTCCCAGAAATTTTTTTCATGTTCTCATGCACTCTGACACAAGCAGTCTCTTGTTTGTCTTTGCCATGCCTGTGCAAAATTCCAAATACCTTACATCTGTTTCATCTCCTGGACAAGGGTCATCTAGAAGATAAATATTCAACATAAAGTCCATGGAACTGCATCAGTCATATGCCAGAAGAAGATCCACCTTCTAGGTTTCTGATTTTTGTCATAGCTGTTTTCTGCTGAAAACAATGAGTCTCAAAACTTGAATTAATCCTATTTTTTTTTGTTTATTTTTCAGTTCCTGTACCAAGGAAATGTCGTTACAGTATGCATTCCTCTACCCATAATTTCAGTGAAATAGTACTTTTAAAAAACATGCAAATCTAATCTTGAGTTTTGCCTTACAGTTTTCCAAGAATGTCATTTAGGCATGAATTAGCCATTAGATAGCAACAATATGACTATTACTGGGCTAAAACTTTTTCAGTAGCATAAGGAGAATATGAAGTCTTTCTCATTTAAAATTTGTCCTCACTCTCGATCGCTAATTATATTTTTTAAAATTGTACCATAAGTGTCATCATACTGGAATTTTCTTCTTAATTTTTTAAAATCAGTTTTGTTATTTAGTAGAAGAAAAAAGAGCTAGTGAGTTTTGATGCTCTTTTTTACTCCTGTAGGTTGCTAAAGGCTTTGTTTTTACACTGCTAAATACATTACTTAGTCCATAGAGTTTATTAGTGCCTTTGGGTACCATATTTTCTTGAAAATAGCATACACTTTTGTGCGTATTTGTATCTCCTAATGCTTAAGTGCTTGTGCTCTCTTTTGTGTGTTATTTTTCAGTTGATACTTACCAGTACTTGTATTGGGTAACATCTGCTGTTTTGGTTCTTCATTGCAATAGCTCCCTTAAGAGTTTTAGTACAAAAAGTTATTTTATTGTTAGCAGCTACAGTACTACAAAGACAATCTTGTGGTAGAAGTGGAATGGTACCTTTTTCTTGGTAGATCCAAGAAAAGACTCTTGCAAATAATAATTTGCTCAAAAAGTTTAGTTTTTTGTAAGTTAAATGATTTCTATTTTATAAGGAATAATATGCTCCATAGCCTCTGGTGAAAAAAAAAAAAAAAATATGAGCAGTTAAAAAAAAAATCAGGTATTTATTTTTGAAATCTGGAAATGTTGTCTACTTTTGGTATTTAAAAACAAAGCACTTATATTTTCTATTTCAAGCATACCCTTTTCATTTAAAATAAAGCTTAAACAAAAGAGCTAGACAAGCCCAGAGCAAAATACTTTTTTTAAGTCTTAAGAAAATTTGAATATTTCAGGTTTTCTGGTTTTCTGGAAAATGAAGATAGATTGGTGTGAGGACTTAAAGAATGCAGTTGCATGTCACAAAACACTGTCCCCATAAGATAAGCCACCACAACAGAACTTGAGATAAGTGCAGACAGCAAGAGGAAGATGCTCATTCCAGGCCTGGTGAGGCAGACCTGGGTCATGCATCCAGCTAAATTTCCCCCCATGGCAAACTATGGGACAGGCAGCGAGTGCTTATGCACAGGCAGTCTCACGTGATGGGAACAGCACCTACACCCGGTGCACACCCAGGACCCAGGCCGTGTGGAGGTATAGACAGGGTGGAAGTGGCACCTCCAGGAGAGCTTCTCTGGGACCCCGCCCCACTGAAGGCCAGGGTGAAGAACGACCAGTGGGACACTGCAGGAATCCACCTGGTGGTGATATCTATTGCTTAATTTCTTTCTCTCTCTCACTCTATTTCTTTTTCTTCCACCCCCCTTCTGTCCTCCTATTTATTTCTATCTCTCTATCTTCCATTTACTGTTAAATAAAATAGGTACTATTGACTTCAGCTCATGGTCTTGTTTGGACCTCAATTCAGGAAGAGGTATCCATTATAACTGGATCATACCAATTGGTCAGAATAAAATTTTCCATTATTGTTTGTTTACCTCTCAATTCTAATCTAAATTAAATAAGCCCTTTTTTTTTCTGACTATGCCTAGTGAAGCTCTGGCTTTGGCTGTGCCTTGGATGTGGCATCTATATGTCATTATGACCATGTCCCTGCAGCTCTCAAGTGTAAAAGTTAAAGTGTTTTTTATTTTCATCTGTCATTCATTTTCTAAGTTATTGTACCAAATCCAAGAAGTTAAGGCACTTCTGTGTTAGAGTGTGCACTCTTTCAACACCTAAGCCGCAGGGTGGTTCAGAGAGGTTTCCTCTCAGAACAGCTTAACTCTGGAAGTGTCTGCATGCAACTGGTCAGGTTATGCCTCTTTAAGGTTTAACTGCTTCTCATGATAACTTTGGCAGGTTAAACACAGGACATAAGTTTCCAGATTCTCTGTTTTCCCATTAATAGTAAGGTAGATAGGTATTTCCTATCTAAAGTTTATGAAAAACTCATTACTAAACCTGCAAGGTCTCTGCTGAATTAGGTCTTATAGGTATGTCCAAAGCACAGACATGAAGAGGGAGCAATAATTGCCTGCTTCTACTTAAAAGAATGATGGTAGTAGCCATGGTGTTGCTATCCACCTTTTTCATAACAGCCTAGTAACTTCAACTGGCACACATGAAGTAGATCTGGTTTTTTCCCTTCTCTGCTGACAGGTTTGAAACTGAAACATTTTACCTCACAGGAGGGTGTCTGACTTAAGGGGCTGCTTGGCAGGCTGGGAATCATCGTGCTCTACCCTCACACAGTGTTTTAAACTTGAGCACAAATGATGCACTAATATGACCATGGTGTTCTGAACAGAGGTTTGTCTGTTGCCTGTCCCATTTGGTCTCCTTGAGCAACTAAGAAACCAGAAGCTTATGATGAATATTTCACCAACCCACCTATATTTATGGATTCTGACACCTTAGTTTGGTGTACAAATAGGTGCTTTAAAGTGAGAAGGAACACTGAGGATCTAGGAAAAAAAGATAACTAAGATTTCTCTTTTGAAAAATAATTTTTTTTAGGGAAGCTGAGCTGCGACAGGCAACTTTGGTAGATGACAGAATGCATAATTTTATCTTGCCTCTGTTGTGTTAAAGGGAAGCTAAGCCTTTACATAGGATAAGCATAAAAATAAGATTATATCTTGTTTTCAAAAGAAGCCAGTCAAGTCATTTGGTGCCAATGATCATGGAGTATTAACACGATCAGGTATCCAAAATTTAGCTTAACCCATGTTTTAATACAATTTTTAGAGAGGTTCTGTAGCCCAGCATTTAGTTTAAAAGTGGAACACTTATTAACCTGGTGCCAGAATAGGTAGATGCTCAGAGGAGTAAAATCAGACAAGCCAGAAAGAGAACAAGCAGGTAGCTGCCCTGATAACCATGACACAGGGGAATTCCATTAATGAATCTACCTTTTCACTGTGTCATCCCCATCATTCTGTTTATTCAACAGGGGCCCTGATAATTAATGGCTGCTTCTTATCCAGTGCTCTGCACGAGAAGAATTATATAGTCTCTTGCCATACCCAGAGTACAGGGGTGTTTCTTAGGCTCTTAAACAAGCAAAGGAGTTACTGCTGACTTTTCCAAAAGAAAGTAAATTTTGGCTAGGGATGCTTAACTCTTTTAAGAAACCATAATTTTCTTGTTATTGTTAAGATAACAGAATCTGAAGGGAATGGGCAGACTTAGTGAGGCTTAAATTAAGTGTGTTCATGTTCTTTAGATCCAGATTGTTCTACAATAACCTTTAAAAGATCATCACTCTGGTCACATACTTCACTGCAAACTATTGCAAGTCCTCCCTAGTAAACTGTGGCCCAGTGTTAAACACTCTGTCAGATATTCTATGTCTAGCAAAAATATATTAGCATAATCACCTGTTCAACTGCAATGGAATCTAGTAATGCTATCTCAGGAAAATTTAAATCATAGTCTAGAATTAATACATACATCTCCCTAGTCAGCTTAAATAAGTCAAGGACTACTTTACTCCAGGGGACAATTTATTCTGTCCCACCATATAGGTCTCTTTGGACTGTCAGAGCCTGTATTTTTGCACATGTGACAAAGCCTGGATAAATTCTCTGATGGCTCTACTCAGGAGCAATATCAAACATGTCTAGTCTGTCTCTGGGATTTCCAGTCCTTTGATTTATCTTTGGGTTATCTGTTTTAAAATACCTTTTCAGAGTTGCTAACTCCCCATTTTGATAATTTGAAGTTCCCTGTATGAATTCAGGCTTTGATTTTGTTTTGGGGCTTGGAAAGTGCTGTTCTGGCTAGGCTGTAAGACTAAAAATCATATCATCATCTCGAACTGCTGCAATCTACACTTTTTCTGTAATGGGACAATTTTAAAAATCAGTTTGATAGTAACTCAAGGTTTGGATTTTATTCCAATGAAGGTGTATCAAATTCTCTAGACAATATTCAGGCAGCAACAAAGTTTCCCTCAGCTTGTAATTAGTTTGCAAATCATCAATTTTTAAAATAGTTGCCGTACCTTCGGGGTAATGCTTTGCTAAGCTGATCTTGGGTCTGAGCTGCATTGTTTACACTTGAAACTGGTCTTCTGTAAATAAAGGCATGAATCTTTTTTTGTCATGGACTAAACAAGACCAAATTTCTTTGCACTAGACTAAGCTTTTGTCAGTGGCCAGAATGAGTAAAGTGCTGATTTACAATTCTGACCATATTGCTTTATGAGAGTATTGCCAGTTCACTCCTTTGACCAATCTGTAGTCAGCTTATTTTGCACTTGATACTGAGTTTCCTTGGGTCTGCACCTCTGCACAGTAGGGAGTTTAAGATTGTAGTTCAATAACCTGGTCTTCTATTAAAAAAAAAACAGAGTAAATGAAATAAAACAATAATGCCTGGGACCTTTTAGTCTGGGAGTAGACATTTTGCTATTTCACATATTTAAATTTAATGGGAGAAAGCACCCTCCTTTGTTTTTACAAAGACTGCTTGCAGCCTGTTCTTTTAGTTGATTTAGTTCATTCTGCCTAAGTCGAGCTTTTATAGCAACCTGAACAGTGGACTTGTTAGATTTTCAGCTGTTCTGTTCTTCAGAGCTTCTCAATACCAAAGAAGTCTTCAAACTTCCCTGTATTTGTTTTGACTCCTTGAGCCGTCAATAATATGATGCTTTTGATGAAGAGAAGGCTTTGTATCTGCAAATTACTGCTGCAATTATTGTCTACCTTCACCTCTGTTTTGCAGATATTTTTAATTATATTTTATTACCTCTTTCTTTTCTTTTAATGCTGGTAACACTGTCTTTGACATCCCACTGGCTCAGTGTTCTAATGCTCAGCTTAAAGTTAATAAATGTCCCATTTACTTTCATGTTGACAGTCTATTTATCTTCTGATGATGGGCAATACTGCCAGAAAAAAAAAAAAAATCCAAGGAAGTCATGATGCAGTTAGCCTCTCTGGCTGTGCTATGCATACTTGACTGGTGCCTGCAAACTTTCATGCACTGATATTAACTAGTGCATATCTTTAATCTTTTTTCATCTGACAGATATTGTGCTATTTTTCATAGACTATATAAGTCTGTGGTCTCTTCTGAAGTGGCTTTGATTTTGTGCTATTATGCCTTAGGTATCTCTTCTGTGGCCTGCATTTTCAATCTTATTTATACTTTAAGATATTGTCCATTTCCATAAGCATTATTCTTGAGGGAATGATTCCTGCTGCTTAGCACATTCTGCTTATGATATTGAGTTAATATGTGTCTCCCATCTACCCTAGTAAGCCACACAGGGTTGGGGCATGGACCTGAAAGCTCCCCTTTGCTCATTCCTACCGTTAAATGGTGAGCATGGTCTCTGTCAGAGTTTAACCCCAGCTGTAGAAGGGTGAGTAGCCTGAGTCAAGCTCTGTTCTCAGTAGGCAGTCTGCATGTGGCCAGTCTGGTTTTAGAGATAAAGTAGAGAAGCCGTTATGGATGCAAGTTACACTGTGCCATTTGACCATAGGGCCAGAAAATGGTCCCTGGTCCACTGTAATTTCTGGCCTTAAACTAGCCTTTGAGGTCCTTTTCCATCCTTTCTTCCCCTTGCCAAATTTTATTAACAATCTGGTCTCTATCACAGACTGCATAAGTTAAGATTGGCAACATCTAAATAAAGTGAAAATTCTTTACACTTTCTTTAGGTAAGTTTGTATTTAATATATCTCCCTCAGAAAACAGGACAGTACTCAAATTTTTGCAATGTAGTTTCATAGTTGGCATCTTTTCTCTGAGCTAGCTGTAAATTACTGTACACATGAAATGCATTAAAATCTGCTGTTGTCAGTAATAGGGTTATTTTTTGATGGTATTCTCTGACATGGGCAATTGACATTGATTGCAAATGCAGAATGAGACAATCTGAATCTCTTTGTCAGTTGCTTTCATTCAGTGACCTGTCAAAAACTGGACCTTCTTGACACACTTTTAACTCTGTAATAAGTATTATCTTCTCTAGAACTATTTCAAATTGTCTACCAGAGATCTTCAGTTCTTCCGTTGTGTGCTCTTCCACTAGCATTTCTCTTTACATTATGGTGCTCGACAAGGGTCTCCAAGCACTGGGCATTATAGTACTCATTTGTTGCAAATCATCTGCACAACAAAACTGTTCCCAAAGCTGAACCACTGAAAAGCATAGATCCCAAATCATGTTACCTGTCTGGAATGTTCTTTTCATGGTGGATTGTGTTTCAATCTGTAACTGATAAAATAATGAGGGTACTGTGTTGTATTAAGTCATATTTCATTTTAGGAAGGCTGGGGAAACAAAATGGATGCTTTTCACATCACTGCATCTGAACTGCAAATGGATCATCAATTTTAATTCCTTACAAAATAAAATAGGAAAAATGGATTTAACACAGATATTTCCTCTATGAATTCTCTTGCAGGACTTACATTTGAGAAGTGAAATGCTATACTGAACCAAAATCTGCTTTAATTTGAAAATTCGTAAATACAGAGTACTTAAATGTTTCTAGGCTAGGAGCCTAGCTATCCTAAGTTCACTCTACCGCCAACAGAGGGAGGCAGGCATTTCCTGAGGGAAATTATTTTAACTACTCTAGCTAATAATGCCATTTGAATTCACCATCCCAAACCAAGATGAATATTATATAACTCAAGCAGTGCTTGCTACCTGTAAGGAAAGACATCATCTAATCCAGTCTTCCCAAACAGAAGATTTTACAGCCTCATCTATTTCCTTGGTGTTTCCTTTGGGATTAGCTTGGTTTTAGACAGCTAGATGTCAAGACTGCATAGTCATTGATATGCTGGCTAAACATTGTTTAGAGTTCCACATAGACATTTCTATATTGATAGGTAAATCTATATTGATTTCATTTTGTAGAGTGGGAGAATTTATTCCTTACAGCACATTTTCTTCAATAACAAAATCTAAATAACTACACTGCATTCTAATATTTTTGTGACATATGGTATTAAGGACTGGGAGAAGCTAATCTTTTTTTTATTCTGTCTGTTTGTTACAGCTCCCTGTGAAAATTTATGTTGTATTGGTCATTTAATGTCTTGTTTTCTCGATGTTTTAATTCACCTATGTGAGGAAGCACTTGTTAAAAAAAAGATGAACAAAACCCCCCAAGCACCCTCCCTCTTTATTATCGCAGAAGTGTCAAGAAATGCATTAGAATATAATTGTTATTGAGGCGTGATCCAAAGATGTGTGACCATAATTTCACTTCCCTGGAGAGGGTTGGTCAGTTCACTGAAGTATGGAGGATATGTGATTCATCACTCCTTGCCATCATCCATGTGTTGTTATCAAAGCAAATAAATTTGTATCGCTATCTGGGGAGCAGAAGTTAGGATGTGTAGTTGATAAGAGTTTCATATGTGGTTATTTCTATGTGATATATCTATAATTGTAAATATTTTATTGCTTTTCACCTCTTTTTTAACTACAAATGTACTATGAACTAACAAAACTAGTCTAGTCAATTACTCTATTTTATAATAAATTGCTTTCTGACTTCTTTCATGGACAATTGATTTTTCTAGTAGTATAGATAGATGTCTGAACTTTTTGTTGGTAGCTAAATTATCATATGGATTGTGATCCTGTTGCTTTTGCCAATGCTGCAGCAACATCTGGTGGTATGGTGGAAGCTGATCAAGTGAAGGCTTCCCATCTTCTGAATTTTGATAAGTTTTTGAAATGCCATCCCACATCTCAGAAATGAGCTCTGCAGGGAGTTATGCAAAAGTTTTTCATTTTGCTCCTGCTGCACTGCTATAGTCTAAAGTCATGTCAAAGTAAATAAATTTGTGCTATGCTTTTTGATTTGAAACAGCCCTTCTGTGTAGAGATGTTCACAGAGGTGGTTTGATAAACTGTGGTTAGCCCTGAGCCCTTTTCTCCCTCAATGGACAAGTCATGTAATCTTCAAGCAGTTTGAACTAGCAATATGAAGAAACACTTAAAGAAAAACAATTGTGCTGCCATACCCATGTTCTCTTCCTTGACATTTTACATGATCATACCAGTCTTTCAAAGCTGTGTGTAACTTCAGAGACCACTGTGACTCATATTGTATGGTTAGTAAATCATTGAAAAATGATTATAGAAGATTACACCCTGAAGTTCCCTTATGATAGATCTACATTGTTTAACCATTCTTCTTTTTTCTTTTTTTAACTGCCTGTTTCCTAGAAAAGCTAGTAAATTAATTTAATGATAGTGAAACATTTTGAAATGGAGTATCTAGACCAGTGCTGACTCTGGAACTATGTATTTCTTTAATTCAAAGCTTGTTTGATTAAAATACTTGTATATATGATACAAATAATAAATGGAGCACTATGAGTACACTGGAAAGTATAAAATCCTAACATGAAATATTTTCAGGATGTGTTCTTATTTTGAATTCAGGTTTACTTATCATCATGAAAATTCACACATAAAACATACTTTGAATTCATTACAAAACTGCCTCCAGTTTTTATACCAACAAAATTCACTAATTTCAGTGGAATTACTCCTGGTTTATACTAGTTTAATTGAAGGGGAAAGTCTTTTAGACTTCCAGTAGTAAAAAAAAGTAAAAAATGAGACACTAAATTACATGTAGTAATTATAAGAATAAATGGAGATGTTTTTAGTGTGTTGTAAACAATGCTGAGCATACTCAAGGTCCATAGCTTTTTCAAGGGAATAATTCAATGGAGCCACTAAAACTTAATATGTACCTCTAAACATGTCTTGATTACTGAAGACTTACATATAAAAGAACTTTTATGAAATCTGAAGGAAGTCAACCAACAATATGAGACAAACAGGAGATGTACAAGCCATTGGCTGCACTTCTGCAAGCAGCTAAGCAAGGCTAAAAGCTCTCAGCAGCAGAACTTCCTTCCTTCATTTCCACCAGTTTTACTTGTGGCAAGGTGGCCTCTGTCTCCTTTTGTTGTTGAAAGCACTGGTGCTTGCTGAACCTTGAATTGAGGCAATTCAATTTACTAACACTAAAGAAAACCATCAGGTTTGGTTTTTTTCTGGTTCAGTTTTACATATGTTAAGTGTTAGCTCCCCAAGAGGTCCAGTAGTCAGATGATCAGTGATGCTATCTCACTTCCGTGCAAAAATACTTTCCAGTTCAGCAGGAGATGGCATTGGAATATCTTGCCTTATATAGAGCAACTTGGTTTGCTGTCTGTTTGTGAAGTGACAGCTTTTGCTGGGTTTTGGCTGGTAGTAACTTGCTGCTGTCTAGTGATGAGAAGATATCAGCTAAAGTGAGGAGGTTTTGTCTCTCTTAGAACAAAAGTGCCACTGATCAGCTGACTTGCCTCACTCTGTATTATATTAGCACCTTACTCTTTAGCCATAAATACAGAGTTAAGCTAGTTTTCCTGATTTCTTATCTTATTTTATGTAAATAATTTTTAATAATAAGTAGTTAAGTAGAGTGACAGTTGCCAAGTAAAAGCACAGTGATCCCAGACTTTTAGTAGCCAGAAAACATGCACTAATCTGTGCCCAATGAGCCCAGACCTTCACACTTTGTCCAGAAACACTTGCTATCCATCTTTAGCACTTTTCTTGTGCCTTGGTAGGGTCACAGGTCTGCCACTGATTTCTCACTTTTGCTCTCACACTCTTCAAGAAATTCATAGGCCAAGTTAATAAGCACCTGGCTGCATTGTATGTCCTGGGATTTTTATTTCTAAAAGTGTGGTGTTGGCACCTTGTCTGGCTTTTCCCAGGCTGGCAGAGTTTCTTTGCCTGGGCTGCATGATATATCTTATTTGTACAGTCCTTCACTTCAGATCACAGTGCACAAGTAAGATCAAGAGATATTGTGTGGTTTAAGTGTGTCCAGTTGTTCAGGTTTGAGAGGCAAGTAGAACCATGAGTTTTACACCTGGTGATGGAATTATGAAAATCAGAGAAGTTTAAATGTTTTTAACATTACACAATGACATAGTTTATCATGTATTCATGTGGTGCTACTTTGTTGTTCTTTGGTTTTTATGTTTCAGCACTTCATGACATGTGCAAGTATTGTCAGTACCTTCTATGAGGTAAAATGTATCATGAGAAGGATACTGGTTACTGAGGTACAGAGCTTCAAAAACCTGTCAGTGCTGCAGACTTGGTACATGACCATGAACAAGCTATTCACTGTATGCTTCAGTTCTCCTTTCTGAAAACAACATAACAGTTGTAGCAGAAATGTCTTTTTTTTTAGTACTATAAATTGTGATTTTTCCCCTGGGGATGTTAAGCATAGTCATAATAATGATTAATTATCAAACTAGGAAATGGAAAGCACCTTCAGACTTCTAAGGAAGTTCATATGAACTCAATACATACAGAAATGTCTTACAGAACTGTGTTCATTTTTATTATTTTATATTATACAAAGGTCTGTAATTTCTTGGAGTCAAAGAGACATTAGTTATTAGCTGGCATGTGAAATAAAGAAGCTTTACTTTAGAAAACCTGATATACTTGAAGATGATCCCAGTAATAGACTACTGTAAGAAGAATCTTAGAATTGTGGGACAGTTTGGGTCAGAAGGGACCTTAAAGGTCATCTAGTTCCAAACCCCTGCCTTGAGCAGACCCCTTCCACTAGACCAGCTTGCTCACAGCTCCATACACCCTGGTCTTGAACAGAGATTATTATCCAGAGATGGGATATTCACAGCTTCTTTGGGTAACCTCTTCCAGTGCTTCACCACTCTGACAGAAAAGAATTTTTTCCTAATATCTAATTTAACCTACTCTTTTTCATTTTGAAGCCCTTCTCCCTTGTCCTGTCACTCCACGTCCTTGTAAAATGTCCCTCTCCATTTTTCTTGTAGGCTCCCTTCAGGAACTGGAAGGCTGCCATGAGGTCACTTCAAGGCCTTTTCTTTCCCAGGCTGAATAGCTCTCTCAGCTGATTCTCTCAGCCTTTCCTCCATTTAGAGAGAAGGATATTGTGGAGGACCATGTCAAAGTGTCCTTTCTCTAGATCCTCCTGTCTCTGAAAGCTTTCCTCTCTCTAGATCCTCCTTCAAATAGTAGTTGTATTGGGAAACACAGTGTTGAGGGAAAGGGATTCTAGCATGAAAAAAAATAATTGGAACACTGGATTATAATTAATATTTTATAAATAAAACTTTGTGATACAGGGGAAATTACCATGCTTTTTAAAGATTGAAGTATTGAAGTACTTGCCACTGTACTCTCAGCGCTATAGTAGATATGCTTTTTTCTTATTAGTTCTACTGTATTGTAATTATTTCAAATTTTTTCATGGCCTCACATATTCTAGCTGATCCTTTTGTAGTTGTGAAAAGGGAGCATGTGGAGAGGAAGGGGCATTGTTTCAGAAATGTTGGATTAAATACTTCCATGGTGCTGGAGATTTACTATGTCATAATCAACCAATAATTATTCCTTTCTGCTGTTGATAGGGTCTGATGAGAGTAGGGTGGATATGATTCATTGTTTCCTTTGAAGTTGACAACAAAATCTAGAACTATTAAGCATAATTTAATTGTTTAATATTTGAGAGGTATCTCTAAGTACATATTCAGGGCCTTTTGCAGACTGAGATGAGTAACAAACCAAACATATGGTGCAATTAACATTGGGAAAAGTGTGTCAGAGTTGAATCTCATAGACATACTAGTTCGACTGTTCCTTAAAAGAGTATTGTAAATATATTCATCTAGCCTTTGAAGGTAAACATGTCTCAAAATAGAAAGTCAGAGATCTCTGAGTTGGGATGAAAATGCTTTTATTTTTGTATGGTGTCTTTTTACCAGGATTGTAGATAGCTGTATTGTATGTGAATTGGAAGATCTATGATGATGGTTTTCTCAGAGTAAGGAAAAATTTATTTACTTCTTTCAAGGAAAATAATTGAAGTAACATTTTTTCTCAGTAAACAGTGGCCAGGCAGGACATTGGTCTGTCTTCTCTCAATCCAACTTTTTGAAATCAGTTTTTAGTACTCAGCAGGCAGTGCTTTGTATTTGAAATAAATGTATTTTTTCCCTGAGTCAGAAGAAGTTAGGTTTGTTCATAAAAATAGAAGCTGACATGGGTAGCTACCAGGTATGACAAAGATTTTGATCTGGAAAATTTAGATTTCAGCTGTAATGTGATCTTATCTAGGATACTGGAAAACTTTGAGTAAAACCAGGGCAGATTCAAAAAAGACAGAAGGTATTTAGATACCCAGGTCTACAGTGGATTTAGACACCCAAATCAAAAACTGAAAATATGTAGTTAGCTGCCATCTAACCACTGGATTAAGTAGGAAGGTGTGGGCTGCTTGTTATTTAAGTTAAAATGCCCTGGGTAGATAGAATTGCACTAGTAAGCTTTTTCAGGACCATCCCAATATTGACCATGTTGAAACTGGGAGTCTACACCAGATGCCAGCCAGGTGATGTTCAGAAACATTTGGGTTCAGTGTATGATTTTAAGAAAATCAGTTGGCAGTGTGAACATGTACCTCACACATGGTAACTGCTGTATACTCCTATTTAGTATCAAACTTCTAAAATAAGTCAATACTTTACTGTTTTATAGAATTACATGTTTTTAAAAATGTGTTTAATGTTTTTAAGCTTGGGCTGAGTTCCTTTCTTTAGTTGAGCAGGTTCAAGTTTACACGGTTCAAAATCTGTGTCTTACAGAGATACATGCAAGGCTCCTCAGGATGGAAATCGTACTCTCCACTCTTGCTGTTGAAACTGCCAAAACTCAGATTTGCTGTGTCAAACACAGACACCTCCAGTCTGAGGAGTGAGTACACAGCAATAAAGTTCAAGGTTCTGGTGTCCTATAGAGAGAGGTCCTGCTTGAGTTCCTGAGTTAGAAGGGTTGAGAATACAGGTAAAGGGCTGGGCTTTTCTCCCTAAATGCATTGTAGGCAATTGCTTATAGAATATAATAATTTTAGGTAGCTCACAGCTCAGGGCCTCACTGGCTTCTTCTAAAATACTCCATTTTCCCCATGTACTGTTTAAGGAACCTGGTAACTGAATAAGAAATTGTTGATTTCACTCCAAGAATCAGAAACATAAAAATTATCTCAGTTTGGCAGCTAACTTTTAAATACTGACATTTCCTCCTGGTCATGGTCTTGTTGCTTGCTGATGGATGGCATCCAACTTAAAAATGCCAGAGTGACAGATATTTTTTCAGGATTATATTTTTTTATTGGATAGTGACAGAATCTGCTGAAGAAGAACAACAAAGCCTCCAAGATTTAAATCCTGACCTGAATTTGTTTGAAGCCCCAT
Source organism: Picathartes gymnocephalus (assembly GCA_013390045.1). Taxonomy (NCBI): domain Eukaryota; kingdom Metazoa; phylum Chordata; class Aves; order Passeriformes; family Picathartidae; genus Picathartes; species Picathartes gymnocephalus. Next base: position 42,683 of record WEKY01053532.1, on the reverse strand, counting down.
CTTTAAATTAGCATGGCTGTTGAATACAACATTGCTGTTTTGTTTGTACAACACTTTACATAACATCCATAGCTTGGTGGTGCTTGCAGGTCACACAAATATCCACAAAGTACTCTAGTACAATGTACCCATGCTACTTATCCATGAATTATTTAACCTGCAGCTCTTTAGTGCAGTCATTCTTGGCTTGTATTATCGGTGGCCTTTCCTGAGCAGAGACTATTAGTAATATTGAATGTGGCTCAACAATATTCTAGCACTCGGATATTGGTTGTTTCTTTCTGAGACTTTTTAGTATAGATATAGTGAGTTTATTTTATTTAATTTAATAATTGTTACTTTATGGTGTTTTAATACACTGTGTGAATTCTCAGAGTGTATTCTATTAAATTGATAGAAGGCATTGTTTAGGGTTTTTGGAGTGCTATATATGGACTGTGTATTTTTGTACAGTTGCTGCTTTTCTTTTACCTTTTGTTGGCTCTAAAAATGGTGTGTGTTGGTTCTGATCCTGCACAGTTTGCTGTTTGTTACCTGTCTGCAAGGGAAGGGGTGAATGTTGTCGCTTGTGGACATGGCTTGAGTAAATGCCATAAGATATTGCAGAAAGATTTGTAACACCTAAATGTTGTGTTATTTACAATGTGGTATTTTTACAACCAGATTTCAGTCATAATACCCTTTTCTGTTTCCATCTGTAAGTGGGGATGAGAAGCAGTAATTACTAAAGAGGCCTTTAATAAAAGGGAAAAAACCAGGTCAGAAGTGGCTTTCACAAATAATAGATGGTTTTTCTCCTTCAATTAAAAGAAAAAAAAAAATCCAAGGAGATTTCTTTCATTAGGCAGGAATCATTCTGCATCAAGAAATATTGGCTGAGAAATGAAGAGATGGAGAAAATTAACAGCCTCCAAGTCACAGAAATCCTTAAAAGCACACTTTTAACCACCACACACCTACACACATATGCGCACCTTAACTCCTACAAAATATCTCACCTGTTCAGTGTTACCTGGGAAGCTGTGGCTTGTGAGAAATGGTCAGCTAAGAGAAGGCAAGACTTTGGTGCTGCAAACTCCATGTCTTACCTGGCTTTACTAGAGAGGGTAAATCAATTTATAGGTTTATAAAAATCTCTCTTGTGAAGAATACTAGAGTGCTACAAAAGTATTGTAGCATTTTAAAAGATTAAAGTTTCTTCTAGAGTGTACAGGGAAGGAAACCTTGTAAGTATGATTTTGAGACAAGCAGTCACTGAGCATCAGACCATTAATACCAGAATTTTGCATTAAAGGCTTTAAATGACTGCTTCAAATCATGTCATGAGGAAAACCATAGTTCCACACAAGGGCCTTCAGCCACTACATTATGCATTTGAAAAATTAGTGTTCAATAAAGGCAGCGAAGTTGCATGGTCTATGAGGAGAGTTTATATAGTTTTAAGTAGTAACGTGAGGATACAGTACTTCTCTCTGCTTTTTCAGACTTGCCAATGTGGCTATCGTTACTGACAGCTTGACATGATGTTAGTTATTTAAAGTGTCAGATGAGAGTGGCTGATGCCATGGTACTGCAGTGCTCACATTTGTTGGAAAATTAGATGGTGATTTTTTTAAAAAATGGCCTAAAACCCCCCAACAACCCAGCTGCTTAAGCCTCTGACTGCTTCAGTTTTTTTTCTGTGCTGGGTGTATAATTTGAGTGAGCAGTAGTGAACATGCCCGAGGTGTTAAGAGAATGATGCATTTTCTGTAGGCATGAATACTCTTAAATAAAACAGGAACACCTTCCTGTCATTTGTTGTCTTACAGAAGGAATTTTTAAAAGGAAATGGAAGCCAATTAGCCCGGAAGTTTAACCTCTTTTAGCTCAGCTTCTTTTATGGGAGCTTTTTAACCTTTTAAATAAATCATTTTCTTTCTTTTCTCCCCTCCCCTCTGAATCTGTTAGCAGCATTTCTCATGCTGGGCCCAAGGAGCAGGCTGCTTAAACTCAAGAATGATTTTGAGGGGATAAAGTGTACAAGATTTTGAATTCTTGCCATAAGTCCCTGGCAGACAGCCAGGAAACCTCAGAGGAATAGGACTAATGAAGGGAGGGTAAAGGAGATCTGGAGTGTGTGGCTGGTAATGCAGTATTCATTTAATTGGGAGCAGGTATCGGTGCAAACTTCTCCATTTTAATTGGAAAGAGAAGGAGGGTGTTAAGGAAGATGGAGAAAAATAAGAATGCATAAAGTTTTCAAGCTGAGGAGCCAAAGGCAGGCCTGTATATGGCAGAGAAAGAACTCAATTTAGGGCAATTTGCTCTGCAAGCTGGGCTGCAATCTCCCCTGGGGATAGGGATGAGGAAGAAAATGAAACCAAAAGAGAACTTGATAAAATCACCTAGCACAGACAATCTCAGTAGAATAGGTTTTACTGAGTTAAATCTGCCCCAATCAATGTGATTCTTTTCATATAAGTTACAAATAAAAAGCCACAAGATTACAATAAAAATCGAGGATGTACTGCTGCTGATGTAGCACATGGGAGTCTTAAGGACTTGTTGTGGAATACAGGTTTTTTGCAACCATTGTGTTTCATTTTTGCTTTTTTTCCTAGCTAGGAAGGAAAAACCCCTCATCTCTGCCTCCTCCCTAACCTTTTATTATCTTTAAACTAAGGTTAGTGGTAATGTGTGAACCTTACAGAGGATAATTTTCAATGCTGTGCAAAGCTGAACATGCTTTAGTCCTGACAGTTGCTAAACCTGGAGATTTTTCAGATACTTTTTTTTGCCTTTATACATGACAAGCTAAAATAAGGAAAAGACACTTCTCACCCATTCCACCTCTTTCGACCCATTCCCGCAGCTGGGCACACAGAAAAATGAGAGTAAGTGCCTGCATTTTCATGATGCAGAGGAAAGGTGTTATGTTGTTGTTTTCTGTAATATATGTATGCCGTGTCTTTCTCAGTACATATACTTGGTTTATCAAGTGTTAAACAACTATTCATTCTACATCTGAGGACTAGCCTGAGTGTGTTTTCCTTTTATTCTCAGTAGAGTGTTAACCTAAATATTTGGTGTTTAAGGATCTCCTGGGAAATGGCACAGTTATGAGTGTTGAGTATCTGAGGTGGACAGCTGCTCTTTTGTTTGCATTGTCACACAGCTGAGAAAGATGAGGTGGTTCCTGCAGGGTCTTCAGTTGTGTGGGGAGGTTTGTACCAGAAGAGAGATAATGTGAGATATGCAGCTCTGAGGGTCTGGAGGAAAGAGCAAAAAAATTGGGGTAGGGAAAATGCAGAGCTAGGCAACAAGATGATGACTTGTAGTTGCAAAGGATCAGCTGAGATCTGTAGTTGTAATTAAGTGCTTTTCTTTGTCATATGGCTGCAGCACTAATTTTACCTCATTAACTCTCCACTGGCAAAGGGAAAAGCAGGAAGAGTATAAAGAAGAATAACATTGCTACCTGAAATGCACACAATTCTTGGAACATGTGGGTATTACTGGTTTTAGCTTTGTTTCCTAAGGATGTTTTCCACTAGCCTGCTGGTAAATAGTTTGTCCAGCCACTGTGAGGTTCCTACAAGTTTTGTGAAAAACACTTGGCTAAGTAAAGAAGAGAGACCTTAACATCTCTGTTGAGACGATTACTACTCACTCTTACTTCTGGAGGCAATGGTCAGTGAGAGCTAGTCCACAGAAGCCAAACTCTACACAGGCTAAAGCCATGGGCAGCAGGACAGCACAAAAAAGAGGAGCTGATAGCAAAGACATGGCAACAGGCAGAAAAAGATTAGGCTGGGAACTTACCTCTGCCTTGAGGACAGGGAGGTTGAGGAGACGCTGGATGCTCCAGTGTAGCTCCTGAAGCTTCTTCAGCGTCATCACAGTGAAACTTCATAGACAACATGCTTGGCTGTGCTTGCCTTGGGATGCCTTATGTACTGGTTTCCAAAGCCATCTTATGCCAAACTGAGTTTCTGTATCTGTGTGAATATGTGCATACATTTTTGAGCTGTGGCTGAATAGGATAAGGAGATTTTGTCACAACAATGGAGAATGACAATGGAATTAGGGGGATTTTCTAAAGAAGAAATAAAGCATTTTTGTATCTAGTATATGTATATAGTATTGAAAGCTTAAAAGATCAAATAGAAACAAAGCATTTGTGTTCCTTATGCTTGAATTTCACATGTCCATCCAAATGTACACCGAGAACTTTCTATATAAATAAATTTTATATTGCATTCAAATATTATTTCCTTTCCATTTAAAAGAAGTAAGGCAATAAAAGCACTGAATTTTACATAGGACTCTCAGCCCCTGCATTATCCTGTGACATTTGCAGGGACATTTAAGAGAACTAATGCATCATACGTAGCAAAAAAGACTATTTAAAGTTACAGTAGAAAGATTCTGTTCGTGATCATAGAAGTGATGGTGGAATTGAATTTATTCCTTTCTCATCATATTACTTAAAAATTCACAATCATCTGTGATAGTAAGCTAGATTCTGATTTTGCGTAATGACTACAGCACTGTCAGACATAGCTACGTTTATGTGATCTGACATGCTGTCTTTTATTTTAAACACAGCACTTAATGAAAAGACCGGGAGCAAAATTCTTGTCTTAGAGACAGCAAAGAAACTTAGCTCAACTCTCATTTCACTGGTGTAAGTGAAAGGAAAATTTGACCCAAGGCTTCCTAAGTAGTAATTATGGAAAATTTTGACACAAGGTAAAAGATAGTAATACAGTTGCATTTTCCAGCATATGTGGAAGGTTTTAAACTAATTGGAATTTATTGAGAGACAAATTCTGAAATTCCTTCCACGCTTTTCTTTTATGTTAACAAACTGTAAAGTTCACGAACTGCAAACTTCCACCACAGATATTAAAAAAGAGTAAAATATTTTGTGTCTGCAAAGAGCATTATCACCTTTAGTTCTCTGAACCCCAGAGTGACTTTGAAGATTAATTTGATATCTGTTAAGTTATGAGAAGAGATAATGGTAGTGAAAACTATACCTTTTTTCTTTTTATTCAGATTTCAGTCATTTGGCCCTGTTTTGTTTTGCCTTGAACATACGCAGTTTCGTTTAAGAGCACAAAATATTATCCATAATTACAGAAAGAACTTTCCTCTTCTTTTTCTCTTATATTGACATGTCTCTCAGCTTTAAAATCTCCCTCTAATTTGTTGTACTATTTATTGACTGTTCTCTCCTTCCAAATGAAGGAACTTAAAGGATCCCTTCTTTATTTGAACAGCATGTATTCTTTCTGATTTCTTATTTTCTGAATTAGATATTTTTTTAGATACTAATTGCATACCAATTTTTTAGATACTATTAGAATTTTCTTAGTTTCTGAATTAGTAGAAATTATCTCCCACTGAGTATAAGGTCCTTTATTGACTCACATATCATTCCTGTAGTTGATAGGAATGATACCACTTTTGTCTTGACACTATTACCACCCAGCATAGGATTTGTTAGCTATATTTACAGGTTTAAAAAAATTTGCTTTTTATATAACTGTACATATGATTGCATTGACATTCAAATGATTGCCTTTGCTGTGGGTGATTTTCCATATGTATTTTCCTGTGGTGGGTGTGAATGAGCCCGTTTGCTTTGGCATTACCCATCCAGTGCATCTGTGCCCATGCCTGTGCAATGGACAGAACTCACAGCAAAAGAGGGACACGTGGTAAATGCACCTTGGGTTTAAATCATGTCCCACTCTTTTGTGGTCTTGCATTTATTCTGTAAGCTTTTTCTGGATTGTTTTAAATCTTCTTTTATCTATGACTCTTTTATTAATATTTTTTTAACTTTTTATCCTGTTCATGATTTCCTTGGTGAATTTCTCAAACTGCTTCATAAATAGTGGCAAGTTTTATCAAATGGTTATGCTAGAAGTCTTTATTGTCTCATAGAGAAGCTTGTAAGAAGATGCTTAAGGATCTGAATTCTGTTCAGAGAGGCAAAAGAGGTAAATCTGTGAGATCTACCTTAGATCTGAGTAGCTTTGAGCATTTGGGTGGTGTCCAACCCCGCCTTTTCTTCCAGCCAGAAAAAAGGGTGTCTTAAAAAAAAAAAGTTCAGTGACTATGCTAAGAGATCAAGCCTTGTGAAAACTGTTTCTCTAATTTCATACTATCCTTTGCATTCCTTGAACTTCCAGCCTCAATGGGTTGAGAAGTACAGAGTCTCATGAAACCTGCTTTTGAATTTACTTCTGTGATGAGAAGGCAGAGGACAAGAAAGGCCTGGGCCTTTTTACTTCACCAAATAAATGTTTAGTTCCCTTGAATTTTCAAAATACAGATTTTTTGTGTTGCATTGTCTTCCATTTCTAGAATATCCTATGCTTCATGTTAGGAACTGCTTATGTTGCATGAAATCCAGACATTTCTTCTGATTTGCCACCAATTTTATCAGTGCCTTCAGTCACAGTTAGCTTGCAGTGGGCAGTTACTCTGACAGCTTTGCCCACACCTTTATTATTTCTGTTAAGATGTGTAAGTCTACATTTCACCTCTCTCATGGAGTCCTATTAGGCAGTTTTCCTTTTTTTTTGCTTGAAATTTATTCCTTCAGCTACTTAGGCAACTTACTAGCTGCTGGCAAATAAGGTATCAGAGCTCATACAAATTGCAATTTTCCTTTGATTGGTAACAAGATGTGTAGCACAGACTGCTGTTCTTCCTCCTTCATATTTTGATCTGGCACTTCAGACGGGATGCTTATCCATATATGCCCAGGTCACAAAGCAGCCAGTCTCCTAAAGCCACGTCATTTGACATCTTCAGTTGCTCTTTGCAGAAAAAACTCACCAGGTCCCTCCAAATTTTGAAGCAAGACTTCGGGGTTCTTTTGGCTTTTCAGGTTCTGTTCCTGCTCCAACTCTTAAACGCCCAGACAGAAAGTACAGTCATTGTGCAAATGAAATGGTGCAACTCTAGTAAGTGCCTCTGAAGGTGTGCCAAAACCTGTTACTCTGTCTTTACTGACTCTGTTCTCTCTGTCCAAATGTGGGAGTTATTTAGCAAAGAAAATGAGACATTGTCAGGATGTGCCCTGAGGCTTTGTAATTGCTGACTTCTCCCTATCTTAACCAGGGAAATGTAATCCTCTATCATAAGTATCTGCTGCAGTAGGTGGTGGCTTCCCTTTTGATTTTGAGGGTCAGAGAGACCTCTCCATGTTTTGGGAGGAAAAAGGTTTTATGAAAGCTAGAAAAACAGCAAAAGCAAAAGAATAGAAGCTCCTCTGGGCTTTATGAAAGCTGAAAGTCTTAACTTACTTTTTGCCCATCTTGCGTTATGAGATAGTGAGTCAGCAGAAATGGTTTAACTGGCACTAAATTAACTGATCAATGTTTCACCTGCTAGAAGATCCACTCTGATGGATGGCTTAAACCATTTCAGCCAATTAGATAATTATTGGGAAATTCAGGACCAGATTCATAAAATTATTTTCTGCAATATTGAGCCATTCAGTGTTGTTTTTGCAAGCTGAGGGAGGGGAATAAAAAGGTGCAGAATACCTTGAGAAATGTTACCTTCCAAAGCCAACCTATGTCTGGATCTTTACTCTGGAAGAGTCTTATGAGACAAATTCTTTTGTTAGGGTCTGCAGTTGTCAGAGCCAAGATAAAAACACCTGCTGTGGTTTGGTCAAGCTCACAAAGATTATCTGAACAGCCTCTTTGAGGCAAGTTCTCATTTGGTTGCCCTTAATGTTGTTATATGTAATCAATTGTGCTTCACAACAATTGGATATTCTTTTTTTTTTTTATTTGGGATATACTGCCCCAAGATACAGCAAAACCTACTCCCCTTGTTCACTTCCTTTGAGTCCTGCTATTATTTTAACAGAAAGAAACAGAGACACCCCTCTCCTTTATTCCTCATGTACTATACATAGGAGGGGAAAGCAGGTTTACTTATGTGGTAATGCTAGGACATAAGAATTAGGTGTATGTACTTTCAGCCATGTGCATGTAAACTAGATATGTCTCAAAGTACCTCTTACTGTTAAATAAGTTGTCTAAACATTATCTGCACAAACAGTAAGATATTAAATCTTAGGCTTACTCTGCTTTCAGAGGGCTGCTCCTAACCAAAGGGACTTCTGGCATCATAATCCATACTTCTGCTCTTAGGAACAACAGGGATATTGAATCCCTTCTGGGACTTAAGAAAGACTGATCTTACTGAGAAACTGCTGACAGAAATTCATTCTACATGAGATATTTTTCCCTAGCTTCCAACTTGACCTTACTCATGGCCATAGTATTTTCCTTTGCTCTTGTACCTTCATCTTAGGTGCTCCTTTCTCTTCCCAGGTGAATTCCTTTCTAAATAAGACAAGTTATTGCCCTTATTGCTACTTAAAAAAAAAAAAAGTCAGCCTTGTAGTTTTCTCTTATAAGATCCATACTATTCTGGTCAAGATAATAGCTCTTCTCAGCAATTCTATTAAGAGTTCCCTCTTGCTTTAATAAACATATCAAGAAGCAAATAATCTGTTTGAGAACACAGTCCAGTTAACATACCGATATCAGGGCAGTGTTTGGTTTTTGTGGTTAGGGTTTGTTTGTTTGTTTGTTTGTTTTCTTGGATTCTTCTGATTTTTTTTTTCTTAGCCATGTTGTAATGCTCCTCATTAATAAATTAATTGTTCAAAAGATTAAATTTTTTTTCCTATGCTGTTTGCATCTGATGAGCTCCAAATTTAATGCAAAAATTCTTACTATGCTGTTAGTGATTGACCTTGCATTCTGTACAGTTAAATGTCACTCATTTCCATTATTCCACTCCTAGAGATCTTCTATTTTTTTCTTGCATGATATTATAATTCTTTGTATTGAAAAATACCTTCAACATTGTCATCTGCATATTTCATCAAGCAGTTCTGATTTCTTTTCTGATTAAACAAGGTGGGCTTCAAGAATGAACCATGAAAAATTTTAGCAGTCCCAGACAAGGGATAAATCTGTAACTATAACCTGTTTCTGTCTTGTATAATTAGTTCCCTTCTCCCTGTACAGCTTTCCTTCTAATTCCCATCTTCTTCAATTTCTCCAGTAATTTGCTGTGGCACTCTGCCAGTTCCTTCTCTTGTCTGGATAAGAGAGAACTATTCTTTTTCTTTTTTCTCCTGAAAAATCAGATATCTTAACAAAGGTAGCTGTCAGTTTAAGACTGCATTAGCTACCCTTGGTATAGCTGGTTGTTTTTTATTCTATATTTAATTTTCAAAATTTCTTCTGATCCTTGTGTAATATAGAGGTTACCTTAAACATGAGGGGGGAGGTGGAGGGGGAAGCAATCCCAGCTGTGACGCAGGTACTTTCAGGCCTCTTGGATATTTTACAATGTAAGTGTACTGAGGAGCTGAGGATCCCAACTACATAGACTTTACTGTAATGTCAAAGTTAGAAGTCTAGTCAATCAAGATGCCTTTCAGGCAGTGGAGAGAAAATAGATGTCTGTGGCACATGATTTCAGTCTTTAAGGAATAATGATTAAGGTTCCATCAAGACAACAGCCTGCTATAGTGAATTTTGTATAAACTTGGTTGTACAAGATTTCTCAGTGGTCTTCTATGAAGTGATTTTCCAGCACAAACTCAGTTCCAGATTTATCAGTTCCAGATGCTTTTCGTAGTCTCCTGGAATGTTCTATGGCATTTTGCCTTCATAATACACCTCTAAGCCATCTACTAGTGATCAATCATCAGGAATGGGGATAGTTTTAATTTTTAATATTAGCATTAGATGATTCAAGGCCCTCTTCTGTAAATGGTTGGAAGTGACTTGTGTTCTGTAATTTTAGGCCCTAAAATTTTTGAAATTTATGGTAAAATAATTTTTGAGAGAGGATTGTTCAACTCATTAGCTTAAGCCTGGATAATATTGCTTTGGGGAATTGTTGACTGTATGGGAATTCTAAGAAACATCTTACATTAAATATGATTCACAGGCTTAAGTTTGTTGGGGTAATTCTTGGCACATGAGTTCAGAACTTTAGTTTTGATAATCCATTATTATTTAATCGTTCATATCACACAGTCAGTGCAAAGACTCTGGAAACTCTCAACTACAGATGAACTCACTTCAGTTGGGTCACACCTGGAATGTGCCAAACACAGCATTTCAATCATTATTGATTCTTTTGTTTATTTTTTGTTTTGTTTTGTGTTTTGCTAACAGAAGCTTCCAATTTATAAAATTTTAAAAATGGTGGTTTTCACTTTTTATTTTTGGAAAATGATATTGCTGAGATATATGTCTCATTACCAAGAAATAATTGTAGTATTGCTTATCCCCCTCCCCCTATATATTATCAAAATATTATTTTTAAGAAAGTGTGTATTTATTTGTGTTCTTCACAAAAGCATAATATATAGAACTAACTTAAATGTTGTTATAATCACATTAAGCAGAGATATAGCAAATAATAAAAATTTAACACTGTTTTCCCTATGTTTCACTTAACTTTTTAAACAATTTTAGATTTTTCAGATCACTTTGAGACTGAGGAAACTTTCTACTTTAAAGGAGAAAATAATCTCTGATTAAATCTCTGATTAATCTCTGCATTTAAATGAAGTTTCTTACAAATTATTCTGAATATGAGATAGAAAATCACCCCATTTTATCATCATTAACACATTTTATTCTAGAGAAAATTTCAGCTGAGCTGTTCTTAGAGTCTCTTTAGCATGAAGTTTTCCAGAAAGCCACATATCAAATTTCAAATTGGGAAACTAATATTTTGTCAGACTGGGTGTCCTGGTTTGAAGGACAGGTGTCTGCTAAGGAAGGGAGGAACCTCCCTTGGAATGGAAAATGTAAACCCCTTCCCTCCGAATTATTGTAATTTTGAGATTAAGGGGCTCTCAGGCAAAGATGTGGGAATAGGAATAACAGTTCTTTACTAGGATTTATAATAAAGTGAACAAACAATAGCTCTTATGGCATTAACAACAGAACAGAACCAGGAACCCGGTCCCAGCCCTCTGGGCCTGCAGGCACTGTCCCCTTGGGTGCAGTGATGGTCACAGCCGGCAGGGGGCGCTGTGGCGCTGGGTGGGCAGGGCAGGTGCGATGATTCCCCCGCGGCTGCAGGGGGCGCTGTGGCGTGAGCTCCAGGAGCACGTGGCAATGGCGGCTCGGCCGGGACGGGGAGGGGTGGAAGAGAGAGAGGCTTTGCTTCACAAATGCCCTGGGGCAGTCGGTCCTGGTACCCCAGCAGAACTCTTGGAAACAGCAAGCTGGGACAGCAGGATGTCTCGGCAGGCAAGGTGTGGGGGGCTGCAGCGCAGTGAAACCCAGAGCAGTGCCGAAGGAGCCGTGGGGGCGGGGCAGGGGCAGCCCGGCTCCCAGCAGGGCAGGGAGAGGTGAGCTCAGGATCCCAGGCACCCGAGCAGATGGCAATGGGTCCCCCCTTCAGTGAGGTAGGTGTTGATAAGGCCCCAGTTCAGTGGCTGCTCTCACAAGCAGAGGCTCATCCCGCAGCAGAAGAAGCAGCTCTGGGCGGGGTCCAGCGGCAGTAATGAATTCCTCTCCCCAAGCAGCACCTCCGAACATCCTCCTCGGAAGCCGAGAGCGAGTGCAGCTGCTTCAGCCCCGCCTTTTACCAGCCTAATTCTTGAGATACTGCCATCCCTCTGAGGGAAACACCCAGATAAGAGAACAGTAAACAGATGTCCTTCTCCCCTGAGCCTGGCACCCTGCTTTTGTTCTTCTTACGTACCCAGTCATTAGTGTTTCTTAGCAACTTATGGGAAAAAAATTCTATACATAAAAAGGAACAAAAGGAAAGAAAACCTAACCCTCAACACTGGGAAAAAACACTTTACTGTCTACCCTGGGTTTTAGGTAAAACTCATAAAAATGTTGTACCTAGCCATTTTAATTTAGCAGAGTTTTCCTATAATAGACTTTTCCATGCCCAGATGTTGGCTAATATTAAGCCCAGAACTTTAGCAGTCTCTTCACTGCTCATTTTTTAAAAAGATATTATCAGCAGTAAGTACTTACTTGAGGAAGTAAAATAGATTACGCAGAAATTGTTCAGAATCTTGTAACTTTTCCAAGGTGAAGGAAAGACCGGGGGTAGGGAGGAGCAATGGATATTTGCTCCTCACTACTAGGACTACATGCTATGCAAGAATCCAGGCAGACAATCAACCTTTGTGTCTCAAAAATTTCTCTCATCCATTCCTGTGACAGCTTCTAGTTAGTGGCGGGTGTGTGTGATGGATTTGGTGAGTGTGTGTTTTAAAATTTTCAATATGGAAATTTATGTATCAAATTCACTCCTATTGCAAAAACACACTTGGATGCATGCTAGCATTCAAAATCCAGTCTCAGTTGTGGTTCCAAAATGAGGAATAGGCAATCCTGCCTAATTCAAAGTATTTCCTGAGTACTGTGGTAGGATCAACAGGCAGGAAAAACACCTGAAATGTAGTGAGAACTATCCTGTGTCTGGAAGGGGTTGAGAATGGACAATGATCCGTGATGATGTCTACCGGTTTATACTTTGAGTGACAGTAAAGACTGGTCAGACATTACTAATATGAAATGAAAGAAATTTTAGAAGGGAAAGAAAATAATTTAATTTCCATAAATTCTAATAGACAATGACTGGACAGCACAGCAATATATTTGTGGTCTTTGAGTTACTATGCTGTAATCTTGAGAACTTATGGCTTCCTTTGACCCTGGGTCATTGACGTTAGTAGAAGATAGATGTCAGTAACTTTAGGCAAAATCAAGCCATGATGGTCATTCACCATTTTTAATCATTCTGTTGTTGGTTATATGAATCTTACTATGAAAAAATTTTCCTTGTTCACTGAGAAAAGTGTGGGATACATGAAAAGATGGATTTTAAGACTGGTTGAAGCATTATAAGGATCTGAAATTTCAAAGCCAAGGGGAGAACTTATGTTTATTAAATATTTTTCCTTTATCAGAAGGATTCAGTTAAATTTTCTCATATACACTGCTATAATTGCTTAAATATGTTTCTGGTAAAAAGACCTAAAGTTTTGTCTCATTCAGATTGTATTAAAGTCATCCTGCTGTCACTTGAGTATTGCTAATCTTCTACAACTCTAAAGTCCTCTTAAATGTTCCCTTGGAAGAAATAGGACATTACAGCTATCATTTATCTCTATGATATAGATTTAACACATTTAGCATATAGAATACAGCACAATATTAATAAATTCCACAGAAGAAGAAAACAAGATACTGCCAGGTCAGTGAAGTATAAACAGTAAGAGGACTGAAAAAAGAGGCAAAAGAGGACTAAAAATAAAAATCCCAAAGAAATCAGCCCCCATCCATGCCTCTCTAGTAATCCTCTATAACATTTTTATCAAAAAGGGCTAAGTTCAAAGTACATTTGAGATAGTGTTAGAGATGCTGTGGAAGCTAAGGCTGCACAGAAAGACAATACATACCTGGGAAATTATTAATTTTTTTAAAAGCAGTGTTTTATCCTTTGGTACTGTGAAACCCCACACAGGAGATGCCTAACCCACCTTTCCTTATCCAGCTCCATAAATGCACACTGCATTTTTGTTGCAAATCCTCAGCTCTATATACCTGGGACAAACAACTGCCTAGTGGCAAATAGTTCAGTGATACAGCACTGAGGAACTGAATCTGGTAATTGCTCCGAATTCATTGTTACCCACTTGATTTTATACAGTCATGGCCAAGTCTTCCATCTGTCTCTGCACTCCAACAATTACTGCAGAACACTTGGAGCTGAAACCAAACCGTGGGGTTTTTCCCTTTCTTTCGCCTTTTTCTTTTTTTCCTTTTTTTTTTTTTTTTTTTTTTTTTTTTTTTTTTTTTTTAGTGTCTGGTCTCTTACCATCACAGCCCTTGATTAAATGACAGGTTTTTGTTTTCATTGTCTTACCTTCTTTTCCCATTCAGTTCTTGACAGCCTTCCCTCTCAGCTGAATACTGTTATCACTTCTTTATTCTAATCCTCTCCCTAGCTGCCTATATTATCACCCCTCTGTTTCAGAACTTGGATACTTACCCTTTAATCCATTAATTGGCTTTTTACCCTCAGATCTCTTTGCCTCCTCTGAGTGCAACCTGACTCTCTCAGCCGCCACACACCCACTTTGTTCTCTGTCTGTCCCTCCCTTGCACCTCCTGGCTCTGACTACGTTTTGGTGCTACTTTCTCTTCTTTCCAGATAATCTTGTGCTTTATTTATTTTCACAAAGGAGGGCTCTCTAGTTCAATATCACTTTCAGCATTGCCTCTGTTTCCTCCCTGTGTTTACGTATTGCCTTTCTACATTGCATTTAAACAAGGGTAGATGTATATAACAGGAGTAATCTCTGCAGCAAATACTTATGTTGCCTTCAGAATAGGTCCATTTCCTTATCGGGGTTCAAAAGTGTTGGGCAATTTAAAAAAATATGGCTTGTTATACAGCAAACATTTTCGCTTAAACGAGATTATCTTTTGATTGTGTCGGGTTTCTGTTACTGTTTGCATGCAGTAGAAGTGTACATTTCTTACCTTTTTTTAAGTCGTGTAGTCTTTGTGTGTAAAATCTGTTTGTATTAAAAGGAGATACTTTGTCTGGTGGCACCGTTTAGTCCATGAATAATATTGCTTTATTTTAAGAAACCCTGCCTACTTTTTTTTCCTTAGTCAACATTTGAAAATATAGATTATACTCCAAAGAGGCTTGCTAGTCCTTTTGTTTTGTTCTCTTTGATGTTTTCTTTACATAGTGTGTATGAATACACACATTTGATATTTAAAAAAATAGGGGAAATTATCCTGGTGCTAATGTACACAAAGCTATTACACCCAGTCATGGTTAATAGCACTAAATGGATTTAGAGTGAGGAGTCTAGACTGCAATCCTGTCAGCATCTGCCCCTTCCCCAGTAATTTATTTGGGGTTTGCACCTGCAGGGGCTGAATTGGGACTGAATTCATACAGAATTTTTTACTTGGATAGCAGGCACTGAAATAGTAACATTTAAGAAGAGCATTAAATACAAGTGACTGTGTTACCATTAACTTTCCCTTCTTCGTTGTCAATATTAAAACAATAGAATCCTGATTATCCAGGCTCTTCCCAAGAGGATCTCCTTCTCTAATTAACTCCCTAATCTATTGGCACCCTGATTATTAGATGTATCTTGTGCAGCCTGGTGCGTTTCAGTGTTCGAAAGCTTTCATAAATTATTTCAGTTTTAGACCAACTATTGGCTAGTGTACCTTTAATATTTCATGCAAACGTAGTGACACTTCCTTGCCTTTCCTTTCCTTGCCTTTCCTTTCCTTTCCTTTCCTTTCCTTTCCTTTCCTTTCCTTGCCTTTCCTTTCCTTGCCTTTCCTTGCCTTGCCTCGCCTCGCCTCGCCTCGCCTCGCCTCGCCTCGCCTCGCCTCGCCTCGCCTCGCCTCTCCTCGCCTCTCCTCTCCTCTTCTCTCCTTTCTTCCCCTTCCCCTTTCCTCCATGCTCTGGAGCATTAAAGCCTTTCTGAAAAGGCCCTAGGTGTGCAAAATCTGTAAGAACAGCATAACTGTAAAGGTAACTGTGCAGAAATGAGAAGTCCCCTATTTGCCTCCCTCTCTGTTCCTATGTCCCATGCATGTGATAAGTTGCAGTTGGAAATTACCTTTTCCTTCAGTTTTAAGGATATGCATATGTATCTACAGGCATCTTCAAAGGTGAAAGGTTCTAACCCTTTGTACTATACAGCCATGGAAATGAGAGTTTGCTTAGGACTTGTAGGACAAAAAGGTTTTTCTTCAGAGTCTTGTATATTCAGGCTTATTTATCTGAGGCAGAGTGTGTCTCAAATTCTTCCATCTCTAATAAAAGAAAAATAAATTGCCCTTCTCCCATAATATCTTTTCTTTTCAAAGTCAGAATACACTTGACTCAGGGAATCAAATGAAGATACCCAGGCAGATCTTTTGCTTTTTTTCACTTGGAAGAGCTCAAATCCTGTAGGAAATAGGGAAAGAAAACCAGTTTAAAGATTTTTTATCAAAAATACTGTACCTAAGTCTTGGCTATATACATTTTAAGACTCAAACATCCCCCATTGTTTATCTGAGTAATGTTTTAATTTTGTCAAATGACAGACCCCTTATTCTTTGGTTTGGTTTTTTTTTTTTCAAATATTTTTAGCATTTGGCTGTTCCTTTCTTTGTTTCATTCCATGGGGTATCAGCACATACAGTTCTCTTATGAGAGCACGCTTTTTAGTTGTTCAAAAAAGAAGTCTGTCATCAATACACAGTCTTGTAAAGACCTATGATGTGCCTCTTGTCCTACACCTAGAAATGTGCCTTGGTGTGGTAGCTTTCAAGCAGATGTGTAGACCCTTTTCAACATGTTCAGCCTGGATCTGTCATTCATGCGTGTACAGTTCACAGATGGATGTGGTGGCCTTTTTGTGGTCTGTGAAGTCTGTGTTTTGTATGCATGGAGCCTTGCACTAGTCCTGCTCTTGTGTGGAGATAAAGGCACGGGAGGTGTTGTCATAAATCTCTCCAGGATCTCCCTCCAGTATTGACAACAGCCTATATATTTTTAACATCAGCAGGCAGAGCACCCTAAAAAGTGTGTACCAATCAAGTAGTGCAAAAGAGACAGCAAAAGACTGAAGGGTAAGAGAGATCATAGCAGTAAATATGTACTGCAGGAAACCTTTACGCACTGCATGAAATATTTTAACTCAATTCATAGTAACTTCAAGGTACCATTAGGGATGCTAAAAAGCTTTGTAAAGACACAAGTGTTTTTCATGAAACGAATTGATAATCTTTGAAATATATAACCCTCCCCCCCCACCTCTGGCTGCTCTCTGTAACAGCTTGTATAATTAAAGACTGATTTTTAACTTAGTTATTCATAATGATATTTATTTCTTGTTCATTCTTTCTTTCTTTTATACTTATTTCTGAATTTCATTGACTTCTCATAAAACACTGTAATGCTAATGCTAAGGGTAATTTTTAAAGGTGCTTCAAAAATATAGGTGTTTAATATGCAGCTGCTCTCCTAAGGGGCAAAAGGTTTCTTCCTGCCACTTCTTTCAGATTCTGTATTTAAAATCTTTCTTTTTCCCTCAACTGTCAATATTTAATAAAGTACCCTTTCATGTTTTCTATAATCCTGTTAAAAATAGTAGGCATCTTCTGTATCTGCGGCTAGACATACAGCATGGTGCAAAATAATCTAAACACTCAAGGTTTGTTTGCAGATTTTCTCTAATGAAAAAAGCTCAAGATATCAAGATGAGACAGCCCCTCTGATACAGTTAATCAGTATCCACACAAGTTGATCCCTTGAATGCATTACATGATTCATAAGAAATTGCTTAGTACATAAGAAATTAAGATTGAGTAATATCTGCTGATGTCTAATTTTTCAGCTAAGAAATCTAACACTTTTAAAGAAGAAGGGGGGTAAGAGGTCCTCACTTGTGTTCCTCTGCTCTCTGCAAAATACGACAGTTTAAGACACAGCTATACTACAAAAAGATTTCCAAATACCAAGTAGAAAGGGTTCTTTCATTCAGTTGAACATCAGAGGATTATGGCACCATGCCTAAATTGTAAAAATATTTTGATTTCAAAATGTGTTTAATAGGTCATACTTTTACAATCACAGCTTATAGTTAATTACTATGTCTAGTCTCAAAACAGGTCTATGGAAATAAGTGTCTCACTAAATCATTGTCTTCACTGTGTCTAAACTGTCAGGGTGGGGATTTTTAGAGGTGCCTAATCAATATATAAACATAAATCCTGTTAAACCTCTCCATGGTGCTGGTGAGCAGTTATGTGCTTTAGAAATCAGTTGTTCTTCAGCCCAGATCCTGTTTTATTTTGCATGGGAGTAGTTGAATGGAAAGGAAAGCAAGGACACCACATCCTCAAGTGTACTTGCAGAACACTAGGTCAGGGCACTTAGCTAATGGGGAGGAAAGGTGCTCAGACCTGCAGGGAACGGCACGAGAAAATCCTTTTTCAGGGGTAGTGGGTGTTTTGTCATGCGGGATGCTCTGCCTTTAGCACCTATCCTGACAGGGTCGCTGTGGCAAAAGTGTTCACCCAGAAATCATTGCATTACTCCATCATTGTGGCAAACCTCTAAAGCAAATCAAAACTGGAGGTGTGGGGGAAGGCATTGGTAAACTCGGTGTTTTGAAGGAATGAAGTTTGGAAAAGGAAGAGTTAAAGTTACTGCTGCTGTAATATGTATACCAGCCTCTTTTGGTCTTTTAAATCTTCACAGCTCTCTTACAATGGGTTCTCTTCATGTCTAGAAAATGCTAATCTCTGGGCTCCTAAGAGCAACTGAATAGAGATATGTATTTCATCTTAAAACAAAGAGCGAAGAGGAAGAAAAAAAAAAAAAAGAAAGAAAAAGTTATTCAAAGGATTTTGGAAACAGGTGTTCTAAATCAGCATTAATTGGATTTCAGTTAATTATTCCTTATACTTTAGGGATTATAGGAAAGGAATATAGGGGAAAAAAGAAAGAACAACTTTTCTGACACACTAATTGCTCTAATATTATTTAGGCTGAGCAGGCCCTCATTCCTTTCACACCCAGCCCACAAAAATTGGTCTCCAAATGACTGTTATACAGGCTAGGGAATAAGAATGAAGTAAAAAAAGAACACGCAATCTTTGGAAGCCACCTTTACTTGGGAGGGTGGTTACAAATTTAGTCTATTATGCATACCATCCCCTACCTGTAATTTGTAAGACAAAGACAACTGCTAAAAAGCTGTTGTATCTTGACTTTGGACACCCCATTTCTAGTAGGAATATGATGTGATTCTCCTGATATTTTATCCCTTGCAGTGTATGATCTGTGCATATAGTTTAGAAGGTTTCTCCAGGGGTGACAGAGAAAGACTAGGTGGAAGACAGGACTTTATTAAGGATTGTATTTTGACTTTCAGCTTTCTGTTCTAATTCCTCATGGGAATGAGAAATCTACTTTTTGCCCAGCATTGACACCGGTATAACAGTTGACATGAAAAATTATATATGGAAAGTTTTAGTTCACCTCTGAGAACCAGCTAATTACAAATTAGAAGAAGTGGGAGATAAGATAAAATGAGATTTTCAAAATTATTACAAATTGGAGCAGTCTAAAGAAATTACTTTTAAAATTTAACTGCAAGTAAGGTGTGGGGTTTTTTTTGTTGTCATTTGGTTTTAGTTGTTTGTTTGCTTTTGTTTTTTGGTTTTGTTTTGGTTTTTTGTTTGTTTGTTTTGGTTTGGTTTTTAAATTTGAGTTTAACTTTTTGCAAAATCTTGGCTGATCCCTCTTAGTTTTAAATTGATGAAGGTGTGAGCAGGTGCGACTCCTGCTAGTCTCCTCTCCCTGTCCAGCCTAAGAGAAGTGAGTGATTCTTGTGATAAAAGTAACAGATTTTCAAAATTACTTTAAAACTTTAATATGAGACAATAATCAGAACTTCTAGTAACAACTAAGATAATGTTTTACTTTTTTTTTCACCTTGACAGTGTATCTCTGAAGAACTTCTCACCCCATGTGTTTGAAATATACATGAGAAGTGTCATTTTTGAACAGGAGATATAGTCAAGTTATATGTGAAATTATTTACACAGCAAATTTTAAAATATTTTGGAAAGCCTAATGAAACTTGCCTGAGGGAAGTTAGAATTTGCTTTCCACCTTCCTGTATGTGTGACAAGTTGCTAAGTATCTCAGTTAAAAAAAATTGGAAGGGGATTTCCTACCTTCAGTAGTTCTTATCTATAACTAAGGTACATTACTAAGGAGCTATACCACTGCCCAATATATGTGTCAGCATATTTCCCACCCCTACAAACAGATGGGAACGTAATTGCATCATACCTACAGTCACTCATTTGCCTGGCTTCTCTCCATATCTGCATAGGATCCTGACAGGAACTTTAAAGATCTGAGATTTTTAAAGAGCTTATGAAAATATTATTCTTAAATTAAAATGATCTGTATAACCCAAATTTCTACCACGCATGCATGAAATTTGTAAGAACAGCTTCTTTTGTTGCTGCTATGAAAGTACAGCAGAAAGCAGTAGTGAAAAGAGTGATTTCATGTGTTGGTAGCTTCCAGAGATTTGGCCAGATATATGTCTGTATTGTGCTAGCTGCTCTTGTTTATCTCCTTAACCCACAGCATTTAGAGGGCATAGTTTCTCATACTGTGCAGATGATGGTACTGCATTCTGTAGGAAGAAAGTATTTCTCTATCAAATGTCACTATTTCTAACAGACAATGAAATGCAAAAAAAAAAAAAAATCTTTAAAGTTTTGTTCAGTAACTTTAAAAAGACAGAATTAAACATATGAAGAGAAGTTATGAAAATGTGTGTAAGCTATATATGCATCAGTACTTAATCATTGCTTTCCCAAATGTGGCAGTTCATAGTTTTTCTCTTGGTCACCAGTGTTTGGTTTTTGTGGGTTTTTTTGTTTGTTGTTTTTGTTTTGTTTTGTTTGTTTGTTTTTAAATCTACTGCATGCAAACTTTATTCCTGCTTGTACAGAATGCGCTTTTACTTTGCAAATGAATATGCAAACTTTTCCTTCTTGTTAAAGGAAAAAAAAAAAGACACTCTGAAATTCTGTTTCAGGTTTGTTTTTTTTTTTTTTTCCCAAATAAATTCCCTCGGTATCAGGTTGCAGGAAAGTATCTCTCAAATTAAATATTCAATTCATAGCTCAGATGTGTTTTATGCTCTTTTACACTGTACATATCTCAGCACTAATGGCATTTTAATATGCAGAGTTCTGCAGAATTTTTTTTTCCTACCTCACTTTTTCCCTTTGCTCCCCCATCTGACCCTTCTGACCTTTGCTAAAATCTTCACCATGGTGTATAGGTGATAATTGACTGGATTTTAAAAGACACTTTTTGTATCAGCTCAGTGCTGCTTGTTTGTGATGTGAACACATTTTATGGACAGACTCAAAGCCTGGTTGTGCTCAGTCATATGTGCAAAAAAATACACTGTTAGTTGTCTGTAATCCCTAGCCCATGGTGGTTCTCTCCAGTTTTTATGTGAGATGTGCTTATTTAATCACAGAGCAGATGCGGGGCCTAAGGGCCTGACCCAAAGCCCATTGAAATCAGTTGGAATCCTACCCGAGGTTTTAATGGCCCGACATGTTTAGATAAAACACCTGACTCATTTTTATGAAAACTAAACAAACAAACAAAAAGCAACCTATTTTTTCCTTCTTCATTCCTTTCCCATTTGCCTCAGGAGAAAAATCCACCCTGTATTCTAAATACAGCGTAAACAATTTAATAACCCCCACCTGACAACTATTTTGTTCAGAAAGTGTTGTAATAGAAAGCTGGAACATGGCTTTATAGTACTGGGGTAGCTATGGTACCCTTTTGCACTATGAACATTTTCTGATAATACTTTGCATGGAAAGGTTGATGTGTTTGCACAGAAAACAGTTTGTACGCAGTATGGTCTTAGGACTACATGCTAAAAATATCTGTGTAGTCAGTGTAGTCTATTTGTGAAATATAGCAGGAGAAAATATTTATGAGCACCACAGGACATGAAGCTCAAAGTGCAGTCATTTCTAAATGAAAATTATGTGACACTTCATCAGTATTTAATGCTAACATTGCTTGATCTAGACATAAAGAATTTAGCAGCCATTTATCATAACATACAGTACTGTTCATTTCCTGATATGCTTAGAATACATTGATGTTTTAATCTCAACAGGAGCCACAGGTCTAATTTTAGCTATTTAATGAAAGGAAAATCCAGCGAGAGACGGATTTTTCACATGGCTATTAGAAGCCTACTCCCACAACTTGAATTGGTTGGTCTTTTTAATGCACACTCCCAGAAGCCAGTGCTTGGTCCCTGCGCCAGATGCAGGTGTTCCCTTGTGCTGTCAGCCAGGAATGATTAATGAGGATTTGCCCCTACTGAAAGCAGCCTTTGGAGCATTGTTCAGGGCATCTGTGGAACTGTCGGGGGAGACAAGGACACAAGTGAACAACCAATTATTTGGCCATCACTAAGGCAGCATGAAAAAGACATCAAATTGGACAGAGGAGCAAAGCTTTTGTTTCATGATCATATTTTAGGTGTTAATAGTAACAGAGGAATTCTACCTGTTTTGGTTTACCTATTTTTTCTTTTTTGTTTTTTCAGGGGAGAGGGGAAGGGCTCAAGCACTGCTTTAAAGATAGGGAAGGGTGTGCAAAAGAAACAGAGACAAAAACTGATCACAGTCCTTTCAAAGTGTTTAAGGGACGAAAACTCACAGAACTGATTTCTTGGCAGTTGCACCATGCGTATAAAGAAACACCATTTTTTGCTCGGCTAACATTAGGGAATGAGGGCTAAGAATTCTGTGAGGAGGAGAAGGATTTCTTATGCAGGGAACTTCTTAATAGGTGTCCAAATAAAACAGTTCAGGAGCCGTGGCTTTAACATGTGGTAGTGCAGGAAAGTGTTACATTAGGATTCTGAAAAAGAAAATGTGAGGGAACAAAACCAGAAAACATTTGGAGGATTGGGTTCAGCATTCAGCCTGCATCCCTCTTTCTGTCTCAAGGAAAACACACTTAGGTGCAGAAGAGTGAAGAAATAAAAGAGAAACAGAACTAAAAGGGCTCTGCCTAGGCTTAGACTTCTGCATTTTTATATTTACTGAGATTTGTGATTATAAATACTAATTTTAAACTAGAGGGAAAGATTTTCAGAACACTCCTATTACTGAATGAATTATTTGTAAAATACATAATATGCTCCATCCTGTCAAGCCTCTTTTTACCACAGTATTAAGAACAAAAAAGTTAATTATACAGCTTAATTCTAATGAGGAATATAATGTTTTAGTGACTAATAATAAATATAGAACAATTTCTACTGAGGTATTGTAATTAATATTTACAGTGGCTAATTCCTAACCTCAGAAGTTCCTCTGTTCCCACATATTTTTGCAAGAAATGGAATTTGGATCCTGAAACAATTATCAATCATAATTCTAAACTATTCCTTATTGAAGAAGGAATTTATGTTTCCAAATTAACAGTTTAGTTATATTTGAGTACCTGGATTTAGGTTTATTTTTTAGGGATTTTTTAAAGATTATTAATAATTTAACAGCTGTAATTCATCAAGGAGGACTCAGGGCATTCATAAAATTGTTTCAATCTCCATACATAAAGGCTAGTTTCCTTACCCAACTGGTTTTTAGGAAGTTTTAGTAAGCAAAAAGTTTTTGCCTGCTTCACATTTAGAATGAGTTGCTGCAGGTAAAATTTGACTTATGATACTCAGATTTTCAGAATTTGTCATCTCAGTGTCAAATGGCTGGGTCTGAAACCTGAACAGTCAACTGCTGTTTCTCTTTACTACAGAATAATAATTTTATTAGAAAATAAAAGTTTAAAATAATAATTTTAAAAAGTATTTTATAGCCACTTAAAAGAAAGAAAAAACTGATACAATACAATACAATACACATGTAAATGAAGTCTTTGTATTTAAAGAATATCACATATTCCTTTATACCACTCAGATGAGTATTGCTCAGAAGGAAATCATTAAACAACCTAAGAAACTTTAGGATATTCCAGCATTTCTGATAACTTTGCAAATTGTAGTCTAGAATTTTACATTGGGAAAAGCCTCCATACAGTCCTTGAACTGTGGTACTGCAGGTCTGTCCTTTTCCAGGAGTACAGCCATCTGTTACTCTCTGCAAAGGACTCTGACACTTGAAACCGAGCTTTGTCCCGTCTTGCCTTTGGTATATGTGCCTTTGGTGCATGTGCTGGAACATACAGTGACTTTATGAGTAGCTATAATATCAGTGTACAGACACACTCAACTCTCTTTCCTTCTCGTCAGGAAGAGACAACAGCATCAGCAACGTGCCCCTGTGTCTGACATTACTCCATGGAAGAACAGTCTCTTAGACTCCTCCTGGGCATGATGGAAGTGATGGAAGTAAGATATTTCCAGGAAATAAAGAATGATTATAACATCTCTAAAGAGGATATTTGTTGTGACTGTCAAAGTGCTGAACTGAGTTTCCTAATCCTAGATAAATAAATAGAAAGGAAACTTCCTGCTGCTGAAGACTGCACCTTTTCCTGCCAGGTATGGACTTTACCACAGGTATTCAAGGGTTGCTTATCCCTCTGTTGTATTACTTCAGACTCTTCTACTTGGAGTTGTCAGCTGGAGAGAATAGAAACATCTGATGTTAATGCTTGAAGATGAAATTTCTGAGTAACATAAAGCAGAGCACAGCCTGTTGTTTACATGTCACAGCAGCACACAACATTGGAATGTCCTCCAGGACGTGGGCATTCTCTCCAAGTCCAAAGGTGGGTAAGCACCTTTGGGATGGGGCTCCTGTGAGAGCTGCCCCATGGGTGGTCCCATGGTAAAAAAGTCAGGACAATACTTTAAAGACACGACTGAATCCTTTTACTGGAGGTTCTTTGGCCTGAAAATAGGGATAGGATCTGCCAGGTAGTGCCCATCATGGGAACACCCTTTTTTACATACTATTTCCTCCAGTACAGTGACATCTCTTCCATCCATTACATTCCTCTGCAATCTGTGTGCTTTTCAAAAATAATTATGTTTCAGTGCTTGTGCTCAGGTTGATACGTGTTGTGTTTTGATGTGTTCTCTGTAAACTCTTATGTATGTATTTTCATGATACTTCAATAAAAACATCAAAATTTAAATTCAAAGCAAACCAAAAACAAATGGGCAAAAACATATGGAAAGGGATACCCATTAACATCTTTATTATGAGTATTGTTTGTTAAAAATCATCAGCTTTGATTTGGCTTTATCTACTGCAGATTTATTTTACAAAACTGTAAAAAAATTCTGAAGCAGTCACTTATGTTTTTACAAGTATCTCTAATATTCTGCAGACTGTGTAAGACTATGAAGTAGTGAATTAGTATGAAGTTAGTACCTGTGAGATGATTTTCTTCCGTGTTCTCATGGATCTGTGCAGATTTTTCTTTTGATGAAAAATATGTTTCTTTGTCTCTAAGCAGCATACCAACTATAATAAATTCTAATGGAAAAAACAAACAGAGAAAATCATTAAAGCTCAAGTAAATATTTTTAGCTTTTAGTATCTAATATTTAGCTTTCATTTCATGCTGGAAAGAATGAGGATTGTTAGAAACATGCTATGATTATGGGTGAGTGTTTACTTCTTTTATTTATGCTAAGTAAAATTTAACAGCAACATGCTCAAGGATTCAGGAGTGTCAGGAGTTGTGTTTTGTAGAACTTTTGACCACCAGGATTTCTCCCTTTGTCCTGTCTCTTGCTAGTATGACACAGCCTGATGATTCTGGTCACTACAGCCAGAGTGTCTCTGCTGGTGGTGATGGTGATGAAACTCCTAAGACTTTTGTGACTGTTATTGCCTCCAGGCCTGAAATGAAAGGAGGCTGCAGACAACTGGCGCAATGTCATTAGAAACTCATCAGCACTGGTTGTTAATGAACCATTTGATAAAGCTGAAGGAATTCTCTCTGCGCTAACCAAACAGCAAGAACAACGAAAAGGGCAAGGGCAAAGGTTTGGATGCAAAAATACTCCCCCTTGCAGGAGCAGTGTGAACAAGCTGCAGATTGTTTTGTTATCATGCACATGACCTGGTATAGGGATAGGCAGGATGGGCAGGGATTTTGCAGATGACATTTCTATATTGATTTTATATAATAGTGCTGGTCCGTGCTTAGTTTGGGCTGCAAAAACTGCAGTGTGAACTACTTACGTTCTGGCTCTTTGGCAACAGAGAATTGTGAGGCTAAATAAGACTTCAGTTTCTATATCCTTGATAGCTGATATTTGCACCTGAAATCCCAGAGCTAACAGTTTGGTAAGTTTGTGCTCCCACATAGGTGTGTGTTCACTTATAAAATCTATTTTGTCCAAAAATCCATTTTATATCCATAGAAAACTATCTATGGATTTTATAAACATCATTGGTTTCTTCAGCTTTTATTTCTCTTCTGTGCTTAAGAGCAGGTTACACTTAGGACTGATGTGTGAGGTCAAAGGGTTTTTCTTCTCCTATAGCCCCCAGATGGTTTTTTCACCAGCATAATTTCCCACCAGCATACTTTCTCACCACTTCATGATTTGACTTTCTTCTTTCTAGTCCCTCATGTCATGCAGGTTTTTTTTAACTCTTAATACTACCTTGTACATATATTATTTTCCTGTTTCCTCCCTCCACTTCCTCACATCCTTCATTCATGCATTCCCTTTGCATCCTATTTCAAACCATACACTTTTTCCTGTCTTTTTTCCCCACACCTTTGTTTGTCTTCCACTCAACTGAGAAAATAAAATTCTTCACACCTAAGGAAGCAGTTCTTTACTAATGATGGTGAAGTTTCAGCATGTATATTGACATATATGCTGGAAATAAAAACATGGTTAAGGGCCACTAACTATTTTTCTAGGGAGAGGATCTTTAAATTAAGAGGTTTTCCTAAACGTTCTGTGTAATGTAAAATTATTTAGCTTAAAATTACTCAGTATCACAATATCAATTATGCAAAATATTTTTTCAGTTTGAATGGATTATGAAACCTCACCTTATATGTATATCTTAATTGTTAACATTTTCTTTGCATTTGTGTGAACTGCCAAGGTTTACAACTTGTGTGTATGTACTTCAGTATTAAGTTCTTGACTGTTTCAGCTTATTTTAGCCCTTTGCAGTGCTATGTTAATGGCAAACATAGCAAAACCAGTTGCATATATTTGTTGGAATGAATGCTACCCATCATATGATCCTTACTTAAACCACATTTTAGCCTATTTTTTTAAGCTTTAAAAATGCAGACAATGCTCCAAATTCATATTAGAAGTAAAAAATGGATTATCAGAGCATTTTTGCCAAATAAAAGATGTAATCCTTTGCTGGAAAGAAAGAGAAACAGCATCTGAGTTGGGATGTAGATGGTTAAAAGAAGTGGTGCTCTGTAAGAATTAACAGAAAAAAAACAGTACAGAAAGAGTATTTCTTGTCAACTATTAGAGCCTAGCATTTTCATAAACCATAATCTTGGTGGCAAATCTTGAATATTAATGAAATGATCATTGTAAGAATACCAGTATAAAAATATTTGAGCTAATCATTTCTGAGGTTTGTATTGCCCCATTCCACCTATCAACCAATAGGAAGTCAGAGGACATTTTAAGAGAAGTTCATTAAAATCAATTGCATTTGAGAAGGCTATCTACATCTCAGGGGTTGCTTCAGGTTCTTCTCCTATGGATATCGATTACCTTCGTTTTCAGGATTGCTGAAGCCAAAAGTACAGTCTGTATGTTTGAGTGAACTTTCTTCACCTAATTTCAAATCTGCTTGAACTTAGCGACTTCATATATTTGATTTAAGCTTCTTGGAGTTTGCATTCAATAAAGAAGAGTACAGGTGAAGGGAGAAGAGACAGAAATATCCAGGAAAAAAAGCTTGATATATATATATATATATATATATATATATATATGCCGCATGTGAAATACTTGCTCCTTTTTTAGTATCTTCAGTGTTTTGCAGCATAGAAGTTTTCTGGGGGAAAAAAATAAGAATAAATCAAGTAGCCATTTTTGGTCTTAACAGAATCATGCACAATCTGTTTTTTCCTTCATCAGCTGCAGCCTTAGCAGACAACTAGATCTTATGATTTATTTGTCCAGCCTTGCAAGATAGTCTTCCAAAAGTGAATCGTTATATGCCAGAAGACACGTGAAATGGAGTGATCTATGTTGTTCTTCTCTTATTGTCTACTGGAAAGTCTGTCCATCCCTGATTTTAATCACAGCCACTTAATGGTCAAGCTAATTCACCCTGCCAGCCAGATGATCTAGTTTGATGTCCACTGCTGTTATTAGAGACTGGAGGTCAAACCTTTTATCTATTTTTTCCAAACTCAATGGGACACAGTTTCTTGCTGGGAGTCTTTGGAACGAGGTGATAAATCTTATTGCTAATATCCCAGTAGGTAGTAGCATGTCTTCCTACAGGTATATCTTCAAATTTTTCCAAGCTCTGTGAACATAAATAAAAACTTTAGAAAATCCTGTGGGGATTTTGTTTTATTTTTATGTCTGTCATAAAAATATCTCCACTTACTCAAAGCCTAATTGTGAATTGTCAGCATAGAGTCTTTTCTCTGATTTTGTCTTCATTTTCATAATTTTGTCTTCATTTTCATGTCCATAAAAAAGGAATGTAATTGAATCATGCCAGCAATTTTATGCCTGAATGTGTGTACAGGTAGTTTTTTGTGTCATAGCCAGTCTACATTGCTTGTAATAGTTTGGTAATATGCCAGAATCCACTAAAATACAATGCCCGTGGATTTGGGGAATGCCACACTATGGAGAACTTGCTTTGCCTAACAGTAATTCTTGAATGGTGAAGAGCAGTGATTTTCTACCTAGGATCTGAATCGATGGACACAGACAGAGAGTTGTGGTCAATGACTCTATGTCCAGTTGTGGCCTGGTAATGAGTGGTGTTCCTCAGGGCTCTGTCTTGGGACTGGTGCTCTTTAATATCTTCATCAGTGACAGAGAGAGTGAGATTAAGTGCACCCTCAGCAAATGTGAGTAGTGCAGTGGACTCATCTGAAGGATGGGATGTCATCCAGGGGGGCCTGGACAAACTTGGGAAGTGAGCCCATGAGAACCTTGTGAGATTCCACAAATAACAAATGCAAGGTGCTGCACCTGGGTTGAGGCAATCCCAGACATGAGCAGAGATTGGGAGAAGAACTTACGGAGGGCAACCCTGCAGAGAAAGCCTTGGGGGTTCTGGTGGATGAAAAACTGGACATGAGCCAGCAATGTGCACTCATGGGCAGGGAGCCAACTGTATTCTGAGCTATATCAAAATAGGGGTGGCCAGCAGGGTGAAGGAGGTGATTCTCTCCCTCTTCTTTGCCCTCATGAGACCCCACCTGGACTGCTGCATCCAGCTCTGGTGTCCCACATAAGAAAGGCATTGGCCTGTTAGAGCAGGTCCAGAGGAGGCCACAAAGATGATCGGAGGTCAGGAGCACCTCTCCTGTGAGGACAGGTTGAGAGAGCTGAGCTTGTTCAGCACTGAGAAGAGGATCTTCTCTCTCTTCCAGGCAGACCTCATTGCAGCCTTTTAGTACTTAAAGGGGCCTTATTAAAAAGAGAGAGAGGGACTTTTTACATGAGCAGATAGTGATAGGACAAGGGGGAGCAGTTTTAAATGGAAAGAGAGGTTTAGGTTAAATGTTAGGAAAAAGTTCTTTACTCTGAAGGTTGTGAGGCACTGAAAGAGATTACACAAAGAAGTTGTGGATGCTCTATCCCTGGAGGTGTTCAAGGCCATGTTAGACAGGACTTTGAACAAGCTGATCTAGTGGGTGGCATCCCTGCCTGTGCAGGGAATTTTGAAGTAGGTGATCTTTAAGGTCCCATCCAATCCAAACCATTCTATGATTCCAGGATTTGAAATCCTGTGGAGAACAGTACATGACTTTTGAGCTGGCTGCCAAAGGTGACTTGAAAGAAGCTTTTATGTTACACCATAGTTTATTTGAAATTCGGCATTTATGGGTCAAAACCAATAAAGCTACCTGTGTATGACTGTAAAATGGCTTATGCTTTGCTTTGTCTCTAAGCATTAATTTAAGACTCAAGGTTCACATTGCCTAGAGCCTTTGTGGATACTGTGAAAACTTGCTTTATTTTTTTTCTGTTATTGAGCTGACAGCCAGATTAAATGTTGATTGTAAAATTCTTTCCCACTCCCTACTACTGCACTTACTGCATCCTGGCCAAATGAAATTACATGGTTTTACAATAAAGATACCTTTATAACATAACTTATTATAATATATTCATATTATATAAAAAATTCAAAACTTCTAATGTAAATTTATTATAATAAAAAGGCATTGCAAGAGTAAAGATGTTTTAAAAGAATGGATTAATTGTGAAATTGTCATAGCTTTAGAAATCTTGTAATCCCCATGCAGGGCCCAGTTGGGCTAGTCTAACCATATAATGCTTATTGTACCCTGAAGACTAACCAGCTCTAATTCACACTGTCTAATTAATTGCTTTTAATTGCAGTTGTTTTAGCAATCCTCATCTTTGGTTTTTCTGACACACTGGTTACTGTGCAGTCAGTACTGAGGGTAATACCCTGGGTTTTTTTGTTGTGTTTTTGTTTTGATTTTTCTTTTTTTTTTGCCAAAAGTGGCTCATCTCCCATATGTCTCTATAACTATCTGAAAGTTTCACCGTCCCATTCTCCACACAGATGCATCTCCTGCACTAGTTCGTTTTCCCTCTCCAGGGTCTCCTCTGCTTCTACCAACACTACAAGAAGAGAAGCAGTTCAGGAATGACAATTCACCACTCTGTTCACATTTAATAATCAATGATAAGTCTTTCACACTCACTGCAAGATCCTTGGAATATCTTTTGAAAAAGTAAGAAGCAATGAGCTAAAGTTGCTATCACAATTCTTTTAGCTCAAACTGGGGGATAGGCATTGAATTTGCCTGTAATCCCTGAAAACGAGGAACTTTTTATTGCTTTTTCTTTCACCAAAGGATTAGTTGGTTACATATTCTTTCCAAATATAAGAAGGTAGCTCAGATTCCGTTTCTCCTCTGATAGGGAACCAGCCTGCCTGGTGGACAACAAACTAACACAGTGCAGCTGTTGCTGCTCTAGGCACCACATTTTTTGACCCGAGTTGTCGTGGTTTAAAAATAGTCATTTTTTTACCTGCCAGGATTTTTATAGCTTCCTGCAGGCTCAGCTTTCTTCAGGCTTATACCTGCAAGGATTTTTA
The DNA here is from genome assembly GCA_013390045.1 of Picathartes gymnocephalus. Lineage (NCBI taxonomy): Eukaryota > Metazoa > Chordata > Aves > Passeriformes > Picathartidae > Picathartes > Picathartes gymnocephalus. The sequence continues at coordinate 11,742 of WEKY01053532.1, read as the reverse complement.
CAGTTTCCTGGAGGTACAGCTTCCTTCAGGCCTGGAGAGCCAATTGGGTGGCTAATTCTAAGATGGGAACTCTATTTAGCCACTTAAAAAAACTAAGTCCGCCTCTGTGATTCACAATTTAAGATAGGAGAAGCGTGAGATTTTCTCTCTTGCTTTCAGCTTTTGAAGAGGTAAGAAGGGGCCCCCCCGTCGCCCGGCCGGCTCGGGCTGGGCCTGTTTGGCCAGGCCAGGCCTTCTCCGCTGGGGGCTGGGCCTGAGTTTCGCAACCACTGGGCAGGGGGAGGGAGAGCTATCGGCCCGCAGCGTGCTGCTGCCGAGTCCGGGCTTGGCTGGTGAGATCCCAGCCACCCCTGCCCCCGCTCCCCGGAGCGGCCGTGCTGGAGGAGCCAGCTGCTGAATCCTGCTGCAGCTCCCCCGCTTCCCCGGGAAAGGGAGTGCAGTGACTCCGGCCACTGGCCAGCAGAGATCATGTCATCAACAACAGAGCCTGAGAGAGATCATAACTCTCTCAGTACAGATGAAACCAACGGAGAGACACCAAGGTCACTGAAAGGGAACCAAAACCTAGAGGGAAGAGGAAGAGGAGATGCTTTAAGCTGAAATTCTTCTGTAAAGCCATGGTGGTGGACTATGATATACCAGACTATTCCTTGTAACTCATGAATGTAATTTGGGAGGATGAAATGTTCTAACTGTAGTCTGAGCAAAGGCACTCATGCTGAAGCAAACAGAAGTTAAATTAACTTTGGTAGTGGGAAACCTTACCATGGAGATAAAAACCCTTACCTCAGGGTAGATAATAGAGAAGAAAATATAAAAACCCTTACCTCAGGGTAGATAATAGAGGAAAATTTTTACTCCCACAAATAAAAGAAAACCCTTGCTCCAGGGATAGGAGAAGTCTTGCTTCCAGAGAGAGAAGACCCTTGCTTTTCTACCAGAACAGCTCATCCTTAGAATAGTACCCCATGAGACAGAGATGAGCCCTTGAAAGCAGTTGTGGGAAGAACTGCGTGTCGAGGGAAGGGACTTTAACACTGTGAACAGATATCCTTTTCCAGGTGGCTGATTTGCTGTGTTGGAACCATGAGAGAACTGTTTTTTTTCTTGTGGAAAAGTCTCCATGGCATGACAGGAGAGACTCCTCTCCCTATTGAAAGGACAAAAGACCATTTTAAAGGTGGTAAATTGATGGAAAGTCTCAGGTTTTATCTCTTTATATTGTTGATGGGAGAGAATTGATGAAGTGGGGGGAGGAGATGTGTCCGAAAATTTATTCTAGTTCTTATTATTTTCCTTTTAGTTCTGTTAATAAAACTATCTTTATACGTTTAAGATTTTGAGCATGCTTTGCATTTCTCGTAATCCTTATCTCACCACAAACAATGAGTAAGTTTAGTGAGTACACTGGTGTTCAGCCAGAGTACTTAATCCACTACATTACGTTGATGCCTTGTGTGAGGATGGCAAACTGAAACCACTACACGAGTCCAGAAAGATTTTTTTTGTCTCAATTCTGTTCCACAATTAAAAAGTGAAAACCAAATTGTCTAGCTCTCCTTCTTGTCTATAAGTCTTCAAAGGAGTCTGCAGTGCAGTGTGTAGAACACTGACTGCACTGTACCCTAAAAAGCAATTAGCTCTGAGAAAGAACTGTAACCATGAAGTACACATTTTAGAGCATTAAGGAACACAAATGCTTTTGTTCAAATTATTCTTTATTATGATGTAATTCCTTAATTTCAAATTTGCATTAGTACAAGCTGAGAAACTCCAAGTAGACTGCTGTATTGTGCATTGATTTCCTTCCATGAGTTCCTGCTGAGACAAATATTAGAACATATTTAATACAAATATGCATTTATTCAAATACTGAAAAGCAGGTGTTCTCAAACTTCTATATTATAGACTGAAAAGGACTTGAAAAAATGCTATGTGGAACATATACTCTTTTTCTCTACCAAATGAACTAATTTCTTTAATTATTTTTTAAATTAAGTCCATAGAGGTATGTTATGACTTTTAAAGGTGACTTTTTGACAATGGAAGTGCAGGGTAGAGTGTAATTCCTTGGGTACATTTTACCTAAGTTAGTTTATTGTGAGAAAGAAGAAATGTCCCAGCTCTGTTGCAGACATATTTTCTGACCTTGGTCAAACTGCTTAAATTATCTGAGTGAAATCCTATCCCCACTAAAGTCAAGAGGATTTTTGCCATTTATTTGAATGGGGAAAAGATATCACATTTGAATTCTGAATTGCTAATAAGAATGGGATAACATGTATCTAACTCTCACAGCTCGTGTGAAGCTAATTAATCAGCAGAGTACTTTGGGATCCTCAGAAGTATAATAGAAGCTGCAAGTGCTATTATTTATTTGTCATGTAATTGGAAACCAGGAAGGTAAAAAGTCATTGATAAAAATCCACATCACAAGGTCATTTCTTTCAATGTTGCAAATCTCTTCTTCAATCAAGAGCTTTGTAACTGATGAAAAGTACTGCCTAATCATAACATTATCAAGTCAATTTAATTGGTGCTCTGGCAGCACATGAGATCATAATGAAGTCATTTTTGCTAGTTACAGCCTTAAAAATATTTTTACAGCACGGTTCATCCTAGTGGAAACTTTAAAGACCTCGCAGACACGATTGAGGTTTTCTGCCTCTGTTATACAACTGCCTTTGTGTGATAGATACCAGCTGTTTCAACCATGTCTAAAAAATCTACTGGTAAGCATGATATTACTGTGTTTATACTTACCCTTTATACCTATTACATAGTTTGTGCCTTTAAAATTAATGTTCAGATACATCAAGGTAAAGAAGTAGCACTTTTGGATTAGAAGGGTTCTGATTTTTTCAAGTTTGAACACTGGTAGTCATCATTGTTGCTGAATCACAGGTTTTTAATACACCCTATGTCTGTGAAAATCCCATTTTTGACAACAGAAAGGTCTACATGTTTTTGCACAATACTCTGTTTCACTTTGTCAGAAACGTAAAGCCCCAAAACTGATATTGGCTTCACCAGGTGGAGGTTTGGAGTGAGAATGGTTGGTTAGGTTTCTATCAGCGTGCCCTGCTCCATCAAGTGGATTGCTTAATTTACCATGGCGTAAGCTTCTGTATTGCAACAGATGGAAATAATGCCATTTGTATTTTCTTTGCCCCATCTCTTTCATAGCTGGAGTCACTGAGAGCTGGTTTGCCAGTACCAGGGTCCTCCTGCCTGCCATTGCTCTGCTCCTTGAGGAGCTGGATGCCTTGGCCACAAGTCCCGGCAGTGAGCTCCTGCCACTGATCACATGCCACCTGCCACGGCCTGTGGCCAGTGAAGTGCAGGCTGTGACTTTCAGCTCTCTCTTGCCACTTGCTGCTTTAGCAAATACCTGATTTAAAAGCTCATTTTAAAATGCAGCCTTCAGAAAAAGCAGCAAATGCAAAGCGGCCAAAAGGCTAAATGTTGTGGCTCAAGAAGTGATGGTGTTTATGAGGAAGAGAGTTTAAAATCAGCACCTTTGCCTAGTTTCTCATTTCCATCTCCTTCCCTCCCTCCCTTCTCTGTGGACTCCTCTTCCTCTTTGATATTGACCAAGCTGCACAGCCCACTTTTAATCAGTTGTGCCCGAATGTGTCTTGGGTACTGGCAAGCTGAAATTTCTTTCCCTCTCTGATGGAAAGCAAGGAACTGTGTCCTCCTGTAGCGCAGATGTGGCATTGAGCAGTGGCTAAGCAAGACTACTTTCAACTGCAGTTACCCAGGGAAAGGTGAGAAAGTGACTGGCAAAGGAGACAGACTCCTGTGGGAGTTTTACAGGTGCAGGTGTTTTGTCTTTATAGGCAAAACCTCCTATTTTAAGAGTGAAAAAAATATTACAAGAACCCTGATAGATAAGGCCAAGGACCATAGGAAGTAAAATAATGGAAGATAGACAGCATTTTCTTCCATTTTCCCTTGTTTAGCACCACAGCCACATCCTTACCCATACGGAAGTGCATTCTGTATGGACACCAGTCTGACAGTGTGAAAGAATACTAAAGTGAGTGTAAAAAGTAGTTTTCCAGATGCAATGGTTTAAAGGATCCTTCCATGTAATGTTTGTAAAGCAGTGGGTATGGTGTTTAGTTTCATTGCCATGTCCCCTAAGCACCAGCAATTTGTCAGTCTTACCACAAAAGTCCCTTACTGCCATCAGATTCTAGTTTAGCACAGCCAGTGCCTCAATTTGCTCATAAATAC
>WEKY01053532.1:0-2500 GCA_013390045.1 Picathartes gymnocephalus | reverse complement strand
TAGTCTTTTTCAATCTTTTAAGACATTCTTATTAATTTTTTTTGTGTCTCAAGCATGGAAACAACAAAAAAAGAGTGGGTTTTTTTGGAAAAAACTGCAGCAAAACCAAATGAGAGATGCCGGTTTTAACTTGGAAAATGATTCTTCTTAGTTCAAAATCTTCTCAAATTAGTATTGAAAAGTAATATTTAAAAAAAAATTTGTTACCACGTTTTTAAACTTTAGGACATTAGGCAGGTTGGTTTTTAAAACAAATTAAGAGGTTGAGGTGAATCCTAAGGAGAAATCTATGAAGTTATTAGTAGAGCTTATTGAGCTTATACACTTTTTCTGACATTATTTACCTTTTTCTCCTCCTGGCCTGAGGCTTCTAGAAAGGCTGAAGGTAGCTGATTTCAGATGGTTTCTGTTTGCATAAAGGGAATTCTTAATTACAGGATAAACTGCTCAAAGCACAACAATAATCTTCAACAGTGAGGAAGGTGAAATATTTACAGATTAAGGGTTCTAGATTTTTGTCATGTCATGAATGTTTTGAGATTTTGGCTCAAAAATTATAGGAGTCATCTTGTTACTACAGAAAATAGTTGTAGTGGCATTAAATACTTTTCTCTTTTAGTTGAACAGCCTTGTCTTACAGAACAGTGCCAAACAGTTTCATGGAAGGTAGGAACACATTTCTCTCCCATATAGTTTGTTTCAATAGGTAAGCATCAAAGTTAAATGCTATTGTAAACTAAAAAAGTTTTTTTTACTGAAATAAATGATATACATTAAATATGTTTAAATGTCATTCAAGACTGCAGCTAAAATTATGAAGAATTTAGGCATTGGAAAATATTTGCTTATTGGTAATGTCTTATATTTTCCTGACTGCATCTACATTTAATAGTGAACATTTAGATAGTTTTCCATTTGAAACCATGACTACAGTTCTTCTCCTACCATTTCCAAAACAAGTTTGCTTTCAAATTTCACACATAGCAAATGTAGTAAAGGAAAGTCAAATCTGGTAGAAAATAATTAAGATGCATCTGAAACATACAATTTTGTGTCCAGCAGTTGTGGTTCAGTCCTCAAACTTTGTCACACATTTGTCCAGTTACAGATACTTCAGGTTTCATTATTTAAAAGATTCTGGAGAGGTTTAGTGTCCTTTTATATTTTTGAGAAAAGAGGATGCCTTCTTTAAAATGCATTCACTACTAGCTTCTGTCAGTCTGCACCACAAGGGGCTAAATTAATTTTATAAGCCTGAGAATATTATAATGGATATTTGTAAGCACTTTCGCTGTCTGGCAGTGAGCCTGGTATAGTTTGAGGTAGAAACCTACTAATACCTTTTTTTGTGTGAGATTTTGTAAGGGTTTATAGACATCATAGTCTCCACTAAACTCATGCCTAAGTCACACATCCACTAAGTCTTGAGGCTAAGGTATAACCCATGGGGAACAGAACAGAATTCTTATCGTAGATCACATGAATTCCGATAGAACTAAAAACATTCAAGGGCACCTGCATTGGTTTATATCACATTAATATTTCATAGATATGTTCTATCCCTAGAAACAATCCTCACTATGAATGTCTCAGGTAGAAAATTTAAATTTTCCTGATTTTAGGATACTGTAATTTAAAAGATGAAGAACATGAAGAAGTATTAGTGATTTATAAAACTACATCCTTGGATATATTCAGATCTTGACTGTACAAAATCCTGAGCAACCTGATCTGTGCTGCTTCTCTGTTAAATTGGGGATTGAACCAGATGACTTCCAGAAGTTCCGTACCAAATAAAAGTATTTTAGTATGCTGTACATTGGAGAAGGTACTTAAAAGTGGTAGAATCTAAAATAATGGCCCATTTGTGACAAAAGTTGATTTTGCTGTCTGAGGCTTTTCCATTAATCACTGCATCACCTGCATGAAACTGAAACAACTTCTGTGGGGTTTTAAAGCCTGAGGGAGGCCTGGTTAGAACTGAATAGAATACTTTCAGAACTGAATGTCGAAACTGCATCCTACCTGAAATATCACTGGCTGCCTCATATACGTCTTACACCATCATCCATCTGTGTCAATAAGGAAAAAACTCTTGAGTTTCTATAGACTGTAGCTCTTAATGTGACCACACACAAGGAAGGGTTTCTGGTTTGGCCAGTAAGATTGGAAAGGTAGTTGCATGCTATGCAAAACTGAGAGGCATCACAAGTTTGTTGGTGACTGGACTCTGTTTTACGTATCAGGACAACCTGCATGGAAGCGAAAGATCTGCTTGGTCAATACAAGACCTGTCTTGCTCAGGGGACTTTCTATGATTTTCTTTTTTTTTCTTGTGTAGTTGAGATGTAATTTTTAAAATTTAGACTTAATTTTCTTTTCCTGTTCTGTCAATATTGTTTCTGAACTCAGTGTACTCTGTGTTTCCCTTAAGAACAGCTATTAGCAAACCTAAGATATTTGCAAGCGTAAGCTCAACTAAATTTTATATATATATATA
>WEKY01053529.1:56818-102052 GCA_013390045.1 Picathartes gymnocephalus | reverse complement strand
ATTGTCTCAAAGGGGAGCACCTCAGATATCCCACTGCAGACATATATGGCTGTGCCATGTGTATTTTACAAGCTCTCTGCTCTTGCTTTGCCTCTACCCTTGTTTGCTCTTCATTCAGTCATGCAATGACAGGTCCAAGCTCCTCTTGGTGTCTGGAGAACCAGGTTTTATCTCCAGGTCAGTACCAACTATGGAGGTCTTATAGCTCTGAGGATTCTAGACATACTTTTAAAGCAAATGTGAGCCCTTTTTGCTTTCAGAGAGAAGTCTGTGACATATTTATGTCTTAGAAAATCTTTAAATATCAGTTCTTTAGTGACAAATAAATTATCTGCTCGGAATAAGCCTTAAACAGAGTGTCATAACTCCTCCAGCCTGAAGTGCACTTGAACTTCACTCAGCACTTGGAAAACACCTTTAAAGTGTTCTGTGGTCTCTCTGCTTATTTCTTGCCAGGGTATGCTGAAATTATCCAAATACCTAGTGGGCCATTTGCCTCTCACATTGTGCCAATGCTCCTAGAATTTTTCCTAGGAAGAAGAAGGTGTGGACCCATCACAGTGAGGAGGATTTGAATACAGAGTTCCATATTCCAAGAGAGTTTTCTAACCATGAGGTTTTATTTTAGAGAACTTTTATAATATTCTGCACTGCAGAATTACAGCTAGGAGTGAGATACACTGGGATGCAGAAAGACAGGAGATAACTCCAGCCTTGGAGTCTGGATGATTCTTTATGCAGAAACCAAACTGTTCTGCTTCTGGCTTAGTTTTCTTCAGATTCAATCTTATGAATAATAAAAATGCATACAGATTTGCTAATGAAAAGTGTGCAGAGTGCTTTGAAAGTCTGTATTGCCCCATATGTTCCCTCCTTAGGCCTTTCTGTGGGATGTTGGATGGATCAGGGCCAGAGCTCCCTCCTTCCATGGGTGGAATGGCTAGACTGCCACAAAAGCTTCAAATTGATGCACTTAGGTGACCTAGGGTGCCACTGGAGAGAGGAGCTCCTGAATTCAGCCTTTACAGGTGCCATGAAATCTGCCAGAAGAGGCACTAAGCTTAAAATATGGTTCAGAAACAATCTGAGGGCAAAACTAGGGTGGTGAGAATTGTTGAGTACTAAGACAGACTGCCAGATTCCACTCGGCAACCGACATTTCAAACTAATCCTTCTAATTCTTTAGATCCTCTGCAGAGAAAATGGAGGACTGTACCTTGCTTAAGTCAGTTCTGCGAGTGCAATTCAATATCACAGCAGGAAAGATGCTCTGCTGCTGTTGCTTGATAGGTCAGCTAAGGTCCAGGAAGTGTTGTTGCTCTATCAATACTAACAAACTGCAGCGGTTGGAAGGTAATTTTTAGGTTTGTAATTCAGACCCCAGCTGGAACTTAATAACCCAAATTTATTGGAACTCAGAACATACTGAAAAGACAATCTTTTGTCCACTCATCTTTTGTCGAGGGAGGAGGCAAGCAGAGATGAATGTATTTGTGGCAAGACCCTTGTTTATGTTGTGATTTATGGGATAAGTATTTGGACCGTATTTGTCAATAGCTCTATTTTGGAGATTCCAAATATTCAAGAATATTCAGAACATTCAAGAATATTCAGAATATTCTGAGGATACTAGGAAATCAAAGGTGAGTTAAAAGTGAGCTATATGGGTGACAGGTCTTATTCAAATACATATTGAGCGTTAACAAGTTCTTGCAGGAGCACACTCTTTATTGAAAAAAAGGAAAGTGAGACAGGAAGGAATAATGGCTTTTTTATGCTTTGGATAGAGTCAGGAGTGGATCTCAGTGTGCCTAAAACCAGCCTAAAGGTATTATTTAATATAATACAATGACTCCATGCCTTGATAAAAATAATTCTAGTATAAAACCTGGGCAGCTGTGAATGCAATGTGTGAATAGAGTGCAAAGGGCATTCAGTTTCTCAATTGGTTGCTTAAATTAGTTTGAAGTGTTGCTTCAACACACTCTCAAAATCCCCAAACCAAAATGTTTCATTTAGAAGGTGGAAAAATGGCTTTTTTTCCAGCAGCTACCCATTTCCACCAATCATCTATCTGTGTATATACAAGTATATGTGTCTACTTAAAGTATTTTGCACGGGCCTAGGTTTGAGTCTGTTGGTATTTGTCCTGTTAGGTTTCTTTTGCTTTGATGATGAAAGACCATGAAGGGATTAACTGACTTTCTTGTCCCTTGCCTCTTCCCATAAGCTTCAGATACTCCAGAAAAGCAGGTGAATATGGAGTGAAAAAGCCTTAACACAAATGCTAAATGAGTTCCTTTGAGGGCAAGCAGTTAATTAGATTAAGTGTTTCAACTCTGAAATATATATGAGAATATACACATACATATATAAAGTCACAGACTTTTATAATTTCTAAAATGCAAAGCTTTTAGAAATGATAAAAGCTCAGAAGCTGAGCTTTACAGTATTATTGCCACTGTCATCCTCACTAACTTTCATGTTTTCTTTTAATGGGAAGACCTGTCTCTTTCTGTCAATCAGGATCTGTCAGCACTATGTTATTATGTCTGTTATTATTCAGAAACTTCTTTTACAGTGTGAACTGCTTTTTACCAACCTCAGTTACATAATGTAATTGTACTGTAGTGGTGATGCAGTGCTTGAAGAGGGATGGTATGGATGGCTTATTTTCCTGCTATCTAGTCTAGTTTGAACTGAGAGTTTAAAAAAGTTGGACCGTGGCATTGCTTAATTTCTGTTTGCGTATTCAAAACCCCAGAAGGAGTGTGTGTGAGATGAGACAGAAAAAGCAGGGAAAGGCATAAATCTGGAAGAAATGCAGGAAAACCAGAAAAATTAAAAAGGGAGAGAGAGCTTGAGTGTATACTTATATCTATACAAAACAAAATTTGTTAAACACTGTCTTTTGTGTTTATTAGAGACAGAGATGGAAAAGACATCAAAATACTCAATTTTTTTTTTAGTTGATCCCAAATGATTTTGTTTATAGTTTGACTCATCAAAACACAAAGAATCCATGTTATTTTTTTATGCTCTTTGCATCATTTAGAGTGAATGTATTCATTCTAAAAATAAAATTTCACCTTAAAAAAATAAAGAAATTAAAGTTCTCATCTGCAAAATTTCACATTGCATCACTAAAACTTGTGATTTGTGACAAATCCTATTCAATCTTTAGCTGTATTTTTGGAGGATGAAAATACAGAAGATATTTTTTGCTTTTACAGCATGACTTATTCTAGTCCCTGTTTAGGGATTTATAAAATGCTCCCTATTGGAAATCAGAGATCAAGGGGAATATGGTTTTCAAAAGACCACTATTTCCTCAGCAGTGTGTGTGCATCATGAGATGCCTGAAGCTTTGATGATATTCTCCAATGCAGTGACTGCCAAAGCTGAGTTGGAGCTTAGGCAGGCGGATGAAATAATTTGTCACTACCATAGGTCATTAAAAGAGCCCTTATCCCTTTGTATATATGCTTTATGATACATCCATAAACCTTTTTTCCATGCATTGGCAGAGTTCGCTGGCTGAGAAAGAGGTTACTGAGGTCCCTTTCAAAGAACAGACCAGAAAGTAGCTTCTTTCCCCATTGCCTTGTGCTTCCCTTTTGAAGACATTAGCTAAATGCTACTGGCTGTGCTTGCATTTTTCAGATTCTCAGACTTCTTAGACTGCCAGTCCTTTCATTTAACAACATTTTAAAATGGGATTTTACTTGTTCAACATGGTGTTGGAGAAGAAATGAATAAATTGAAGCCAGCAATAAGCACATGAATAAGGAAGAAACTCTGTAAGTAGATTTTGCTTCAGAACTTGCCTGGATGCTCTTGTGGCAGTTATCTTAAAGCACTGAAAATTCACATCATAAATAAAAATTAATTTTACAGACAAGTAACCAACTTTTGATAAAGTCATTGTAACAGGAAGGAGAAATAATAATAAAAAGAGCAAATACTTATAAAGCAAACTCCATGACTATGGCTGTGTTTTCAACAAAGCCAGCTGCATAACGGTATATGTGCACTTAGTATGGTACTGCCCATTACTGTGTTCATGCATCCTGGATAAATTCAAAGAGCTTTTCTCTGGTGCCACTGCAGATGACGTGAAACAGCAACACATCAGGCATCGCATTTCAGGGTATCTCCATTCAAAGTCTGCACTGGGTTTGTTTTGCTGTAGCTTCTCCCCAGACCTGTGGTACCAGTTATGTGAGCAATTACAGCAGGAGCTGTAGAAAAGCCAGCGATGGCCGTGAGCTTTTGAAGACCTGCTGGGAGTTACCTTGGGAACATGGAAACCAAAAGGCTCAAGGATGATCAAGACTCTTTATTAAACTTGCGGCATTGAAGAATAACAGGAGGTGAGAGCATAACAGAATAACGAGTGCTGTTTTGTCTTGATGACTGAAATAACTGTCTAGACAAGGAAAATCATAAAAGAAAAGTATATTTACAAATAAATATGTTAAGCCTTTTCACTATAATCCTTCTCAGTTACACTTTTAGTTTATTTTAAAAGTTTGTACGGTTTTGCCAAGCCAACGCTTAGAAGCAGTGTCAGGTCTAACATGACATCAAATATAAGTTAAACCTGAAAACATATTTTATTTTTAAAACAGCAAGAACTGGAAAAGCAAATCGTGTCCTCTGCCTTTGAACAATTAATTGAACTTCTGTGTTCAGTCTAACAGCATGATGCTCTGAATATTTATTCTTTTCCTAAGGAAAAATATAAATATGATGGTTAGGTTAACTGCGGTGATAGAGATTGATGATAACAGAGCCCTGCCTTTGAGGCTGAGATTGCCACTTTCTTCAGCTTTGGCATAATGCATCCTTCACAGACTTTGGTGGGGGCAGCTGTGCGAGTGGTCCACAGTGGGCTGCCACATGAAACAGCAATCACAGCATCTGGGTGCTGGGCAAGGCAGCATCTACTGTGCATTGTGGAAAAAATGCCATGTTTGCTGTGATGAGTAGACAGTGTGAGACAGGGATTTAAGGGATAAAATATGTGCTGTACTACAGGCTTCCTGTGTAATGTTGGGTGAGCAGATCACTGTTCAGGAGTGGCGTCTTTATAAGCTAAAGACAATTCTGCTTTTCAGGAACATTGTAAAGAAAAATGAAAAGATAACTTGGGTATGGTATTGTGGCCCTTGGTGTTATTTTCCTGTAATTACAGTGAATGATATTAATGACAATTTTCTGCACAAAGAACAACGGGTGTGAAATCAAGTGAAATCAGAATATTTTACTCTTCTTCTGTAAAGAAATGAGTCTTCTTTTTACAACCAGGGTGTAGAAAACATTAATTTCTGCAGTTTTTGAGAAAACAGAAGAAGAGTAGAAGGATTGAGACTTAGGAATAATTACAATAGTGTTTTCAAAAACTTGAAAACAAGGCTCTGATTTGTCCAAAGACAGGGAGCAACATCCAGATACACTTAATAGGGTAAAAGAGAGAGTTACATCAAACGTGTAAAACCAGGATAAATTAGTTGAATTTCTGTTCTAGAGGGAGATGAAATTGTTTCAAATTCTCTGGAATGTGATGACATTTTGAATCGAAGTTGTATGAGTTTCTCAGTAAAGAAGAAATCAACAAACTATTGGAAATTTTCACCAAAATTTGGATACTCCAGGCTTGCTTGTAACTGGACAGATTAACTCTGTCAAGGAAACCAGAGGGAACAAGAGGTTTTTGTAAGATCTTCTACATATCTTGGCGTTCTTGTTTGACAAACGTACCCAGCATCCTTACTTGCTTCCTGCTTCCCTGAAAGGAGAATAAAACAAAATATGACCAAATTCCTGACTCCAGCTGTCTTGACAAAAGCTGCAATAATTATAATAAAACTAGACCATAATTTGCTGCTAAGAAAATTCAGGAATAAATTATTATTGCTCTAGTGGAACTAGGAAAAAAAAAGTAACGTGTAATCATTACAGGTTGTTCTCTGATTCAAACCTCTGAAGATCTATGTTGAGGTCTTTGCAGCACTGAACCAGCACCTAAACTCACCAAAACCTGTGTAAATGGCAGTATGAAAAGGAGATATTAGGTCATTCAACCTTGCAACTGGTAAGCACTTGTAATTGCTGCTGGAACTGCAGAAAGGAAATCTGTTCACAATTGGCACCCACAATTGCATCAATATTTTCAGTTTGTGGCCTAGACCCTGGAGGTAAAACTTTCCTTCAAATTTTCACTGTAAGGTTATTGTTTTAATACATCAATGTACTGTGAAAAAAATTTACCTAATCTCTATAGAACAAATGAAAAACTCATTCCATTTAGTGATCAAACCCAGAAGAACAGGACAATATAAAATTTAAGGCTGAAACAAGAAACTCCCACCATGTTTAGGAAGGTGGAACCTCTGACAAGATAAGGGGTCAATAACTAAATGATTTGAAGCTGGAAAGATGGGCAGTGTCAGCTGGGAGATAATGATTCACAGAAGACACTCTCAGTTTATTATTTATTATTATCTCTTCAGTAGAGGTGAAGGCAGTCAAAATAGTAGAATTCCTTACAAAATCTACTTATTAGTGGGGAAAATAACCCAATAGATATTATTCAGTGCAAGTTCACATTCTCATTCACAGTTTCTGCCTCTCCCTGAGTAATAGCTTTAAGATTACAAACAATTTAGCTAAAAAAGAAGAGGAACTGTAGGTTTGAAAAAATCATCATAGATTTATAGAATCACGGAATGGTTGAAAGGGGCCTTAAAGATAATCTAGCTCCAATAACCTTGCCATGGGCAGGGACACCTTCCACTGGACCAGACTGTTCAGAGCCCCATCCAACCTGGCCTTGAGCACTTCCTGGGATAGGGCATCAATGGCTTTTCTGGGCAACTTGTGCCAGTGACTAAACACCCTCACATTAAAGAACTTCTTCCTAATATCCAGTCTAAACCTGCCTTCTTTCAGCTTAAAGCCGTCTTTTAAAAAAATATTTACCATATACACTTCACTTGAATATAAAGGGGCAAACTTGTTCTTTCCCCTCAAGTTTTCTCTACCATCAAGGCTTCATATCCAACAATGTAAATGCTGCTGTAAATGAATGTTCACTTATCCTCTCTGGAAAAGGTGTTTGAAGGAGAGAAAAAGCTAAATCAAGCATTGGTTGAGGCTTATATGCCATGGTGAGCTAGAAACTGAATGTGTCCTTCAGAAAGAGTTCCCTGTTCCTTAGTATACTTGGACTGCATAAAAAGAAAGCAAAAGTTCAAAGAAAAGTCTTTTCTTTTTTATTGTTTTGTCATAGCACATTGCTGAATTTTCATGAAAGCATAATATTGTAAAGTCTTATCATCTCTTTTTCTTTTTGTCTTATTTTAAGAAAAGAATATTTTTTCAGAAGTTATTCTTTTGGTCTTTACAATTGTATTTTCTTTTTACTAGAATTATAACAGGGCAGAGTTGTTGTCAGAAGCCTAATTTATTAAAATTGTATTCAGGATTCAATTTTTTACAGTTCCTGTTTTCAAACTCTAACATCTATACCCAGCACTCTACTGGTAAATATATTTTCTTTGATCATTCCAACATTACTGATTTGGGTGATAAATATTACATCAACAGATACTTTTGCTTTTGTTTGCTCACTATGAGGTCTTCAAAAAGGAGATATTTCCTTTAAGGCCAAACAAATTTTTTTTTTTTGTACTCTGTATTTTGCTTTTTATTTTGGGCTATGTTTTCACCACTAAAATGGGGTTTACATCCAAAGTATCAGGAAGAAATGGAAGTGGAGCCTGCTATATTTTTCTGAAAGGGAATGCATCTGGAACATAAATTATATTGGCTTACCTCAAGTGGAAGGAATAATATCTAATGACATGTTTAATAACACTTGTTCCCATTTTTTTCAAGTGGAATCTATTACCCAGGACTTTGTGGGTAGATACAGATTTTATGGAGTCAAGATTTTCCTACTTACATTATGTATGGACCTTTTTCTTTTTGAAGAAAGAATGAAAGTAAAAATGTGTCTTTCAAAGAAGGTTGCTCTCCCAGAGAACATTTGGGGCCTGTGTCTCAGGAGACCCACATCTCTGGCTCACTCTAGGAGTATTTTTTCTATTACAATAGTTCCTGCTGACATCAGTCATGAACTGGATCCTCATAATAGAAATACACATTTTAAAATATTTTTTTAAAAATTCAAAATATGAATCACTGATTAGAGGGTTGATAATCTATTGATAAGACAGAAAACAGATGATCACATATTGATCAAAAGTGAGAACTTGGCATGCAGAGAGATAGGTTGTTGCTCTGTGGCCAGCCTAAGATTGAATAAAGAAAGGTGGTTTCTGTGGGGCAACATGTCTTGGGGAATAAACAGGATTCTTCTATCTCTTTTTTATAAACAATAATCACATAATAGTTTTTCTTCCAGGCTTGATATTTGAGGGTCAGAAGTCCTCTTTCAGTCATCATCAGAGTTTTGCATGAATCCATCTGCTCTTGCTTTTGTCTGTTGCATCTATTTTTGTATTTTTCACCCTCTTTCATTTCTCCCCATCTCTAGTTAGACTGGTGGGGTCTGTCCTTACCACTGCTATCCAGGTATCAGAGAATGTCCAAAGCAGGGCAACAAAATGGTGAAGATCCTTGAGGGTAAGCCATATGAGGAGCAGCTGAGGTTTCTTGGCCTGTTCAGCCTGGAGAAGGGAGACTGAGGGGAGACCTCATGGCAGCCTGCAAATTCCTTGTGAGGGGCAGAGGAGGGGAAGACACTAGTCTTCTCTCTGTGGTGATCAGTGACAAGACCTGAGGAACGGCCTGAAGCTGTCTCAGGGGAGGTTGATATTGGAAAAGGGTTATTAACACAGAGGGTGGTTGGCCACTGGAACAGGATCCCCAGGGCAGCACCTGACAGGGTTCAAGAAGGGTTTGGACAATGCTCTGGGGCACATGGTAGGACTCTGGGTATGCCCTGTGCAGGGCCAGGAGCTGAACTTGATGATCCTTATGGGTTCTTTCAGAATATTCTGTTATTCTGTGATCTGAGACCCTTCAGATAGACCATTAAAACTCTTTTTTTGTTTTTCATAACAATCCAAATATTTTTGAAACAAATGCTGAAAATATATGTCACGGCAGTTAAAACTCCCCAAATAAATAACACATGGCAAAACAAAACAAACAAGAAAAGTCACTAAAATGGTGCTAAATTTAAATAAAAGGATCTATATAAAAATGAGGAACTTTTTAAAAAGCTCAAAAAAGGTAGGTAAGACAATTTAAACATATCAGGTAGCACAGAGACTTTTGAGAGACGCTGCATGGGAAGTGCAGTGCCCATGCACACAACCTATTGTGATGAACTTGAGAAAAAATAGGAATGACAGCATCAAAGCTAAAAGAGATATTTTTAGAATTCATCAGGTATTAATAAAAACCCCTGAAAGTTGCAGTCAAATGAAGAAAATTGAAAGTATAAGCTCTGGAAGACTGAATAAGGGTAAGTAAGAGATCAGTCTTTTCTATGGAGGAAGGTCAGCAGTGAAGTCACATAGGGTGCTGTTCTCAGACTTGTTGTTTAACAGAAACATAAATGAGCAGGAAAAGAAGATGTGTTGTGACAGTTTGCTGATGACACAGGGTTCTTCAAGGTGGAAAGGATGAAATCCATTGCAACAAATTGCAGAAGGTCCTTACAAGTGGTTGGGTGAAAAAATGGCAGATGGAAGTAGATACACGTAAAACAACGTAGGTGTAAAGTGATTGTAACTTCACATACAAAATGGTAATATGAACTCACTCCAGCCACTGGGGAATGAAACCTTGGGGCTGAGATGAGTAGTTCTTTGAATTCACCCATTCAACATCAGTAAAAATAAACACACAAACAACAACAAAAGAAGTCTCAGAGACAAAAGCAATACAGAACAAAACAGAAGCTATTTACATAAACCCACAATTTGCCCCACACTGAACACTGTCTAGCTGTTATGATTTCTTCACGTCAAAAAACTATATATGAGAACTGAAAAAGGTTCAGAGAAGGCAAGCAAGGATGATCAAGAGGTTTGTGGTCTTTCAAGTAATGCCTGAGCTGTCTGACACATTTTATCGTGAAATGGACATGATTTGGGGAGCTACACTAAGCTTTGCAATGTCATAAATGGCCCAGAGATTATGTGTTAGGATCATGTCTTTGCTCTGTCCTCCTGCACAATCACTAGGGCCCATGAGAATCCAGTGAGATACAGGTTATTCACACAATTTATGAAATTCAAGAAAGGGAATTCATAAAAGTTATTCCCAGGTGAAAATGGTCTTTCTCATCTTAGATTTTATGGGGTTTGGGAAAAATCAATGGTTATCAAGTAACAATTCGTTCAGAAGTAATTCTTCTAATGATTATTGAAACAAAAAACTAGATCTTGAAGCCAAACAGTCAAAGGACAGATTGATAGGAGGACTACATAGGGTTAAGTGCTAACTGACCCTATTAGTTGCTTGGTTACTGAGACAGAGTGGAACGTGCTTACCGAGACTGAGCGGAAGGAACAAGGCCACTGATAAGAAGAAACAACCATGACTTAGTCCCTGCTTTTCCCGATGACCGGTTTAACTAGCCGTGAGATTTGGACTAATACCAACAAGCCAGAGAACGTACGCAACTGAGAGAGGTGAAAGTGCAACTCTGAGAGAGACGACCCCTGCCCACGACCACCGGGCGGCACTGCCCATGTGTGAAGCTCATGTGGTGCTGACTGAGGAGCATGCAGATGATTTTGGGGAAAGGCTATGAATATGTATAGGCGTATCGGCAGCCTAATGAATATGTAACTTGTAATCCCATGTATACCAAACGGAACACTGGGGACGGCGCGCACGCCTTCAGAGGAGAGATCCCCCGTGCGCCCGGCGCTGAATAAACATACCTGCTTTACAACTTACGGGTTGTAGAGACGTCTTTCTGCAAGTTAGGATTTTGCAAGGCAGCAGGTCTCCTCTGGGTTTGCTTTACTCCTCAGTCCTGTGGTAGGAAACATTCTGAGCTGCAGGCAAAGTAGATGAAATGAAATGCAGTGCTTTCAGGTTTTGTAACAACTTGATTTTTGCTTTGCAGTGACATTTAAGATGTGTCAGCATTGTGATCCTTCTAAGTTTAGGGACAGAGAAATAAGACCTCTGCTTCATCAGCAGAGGTAAATTTTTCTATCAGCCAAACCCACTACTTAGGGCTGCTTTGGCACTATTCTTAATTGGATAGATTTTATCTTATCTTTTATTTTATATATTAGTTTGTTTTTTTAATGAAGAGTTAAATTTTAGAAAATGCAGTAGACAAGGTAATAGCACTCCAGTCCGACAGACATTTCATGATTAAAATAATGGCTTGGACTGTTTAAAACCTCAAATTGGTTTCCAATTCTGTATGCAGGAACCTATATCCCCAGCATCCCAGAAGATGGGTTTGGAGGAACAGGCTAATACTTCAATAAAGAGGGGTGTGAAAGATTTTAGCCTCTAGTTAATGCAGTTCTTTGCAGAAATTCTCATCAAGAAGGCGTGAGAATCCAGGCATTTCTCTCACTAGCTGAGAGACTTGGTGTCTGAGCTGGCGAATTGTCTTAATTGTCGTCTCTGGTAATTTAACATCTTCCACATAAACTGTAAATGATCCAAAAAAAGAGATTAAGGGAACCATTATGGAAAGATTTAGAGTGAAGAGAATTGTGGGCAGCTGGGGAGGTCTGTGAACGAACACCTCAGACAGATGTGGTAAGAGTGGTTAAGCCTTTCACACTCTGAATAACGTTCAGCACTGGGTTTTTACATGGAAAGAGATGTCTCCAGTTCCCTCTTCCTCCCTTACATCCAAGTACTAAAATACAAAGTTTCTTTTAAAATATTTATGGAATTTCTTTTTCCTAAAATTCAGTTTTATTTGATCCTGTTTTCTTGTTAAATTTTTCATTGGACTGCTAAACTGGAAAAAAAAGGTTCAGACAGCCCACTGCTTAACTGGCACTTATACACAAAGAATTTGACTGCCTCAGCACTTACAAACAATCCTGAATAACAATTTTGCATGTCTATATGCCTAAAAGTCTCTAAAAATTGGACCTTATTGCTTGTGCAATATACTTCATAGATATCAAAGCACTGTAGCTAATTGCTCATATTATTTGCAATAGTAAGGCATGTGCATCTTTAGTAAAGTATCCCCTTTTCATTAAGGTTAATTAATTGATAAATTAAATAGCAAAGGCATAAAATAAAAAAATGGGAAATAGTTTATAAAGCCTAGTATAAGAAATCTCTTTCTGTTTTTGCTGTCTACTCCTCCTCCTTTTTTAAAGACTACAATTTCAAGTTTTAGCAATGCTAAAAAGGTCATTTGTTTTCAGGTCATTGACAACTGTAATGATACAAAGTAATAAATTTTTTTCTTATCACTGGGGTGTCTTTCCTAGCACAAAAGGAAAATTGCTTAACAACCAACATGCCAGGCTCTACAACAGTGACTCAAGATTGAGCTTATGGGTGACTAATGTAATGTGACATACCATAAGCTGCCCATGAATGCAGATTTTGAGTGTCAGTGGATGATCTGAACTGGTGGCTGAAGTCTTCTTGAGAATCTGGGAATAACTAAAATGGAAAGAAAAGATGGTTGTCCAGAGAAATCATGGGAAATATAGGAACTAAGATGACAAGTAGACAGAAAGTGTTACAGGACTTTGGCTCTGCACTGCAGAGGTTAGCAAGTAGTTAGAGTAGGTTTCTGTTACACTAAATCTGCTGCAGTTCAAAGTCAAGTTTCTTCCAACCTTTCTAACGCCAAAGTCAGGCTGCTCCAATACCTCACCCCTGTGTGCAGTAACCCCTTTTCTGGCACAGTGTTTAGCAATAATGGATTAGGTTGGAAGGTCATCTAGTCCAGCTTCCCTTCAGGAAACAGAAATACCTTCAACCAGATCAGGTTGCTCAGAGCTCCATCCAACCTGACCTTGAATGCTTCCAAGGATGGGATATCCACTGCTTCTTTGGGCAATCTGTGCCAGTGTTTCACCACCCTCATTGTAAAAAATTTTCTTCCTTATATCTAGTCTAAATCTACCCTCTATTAGTTTAAAACCATTGTTCCTTGTCCTATAACAACAGGCCCTGGTAAATAGTTTGTTCCCATCTTTCTTATAAGCCCTCTTATGTGTTGAAAGGCTAATCGTGTAATGAATTACTCCAACTCACTGATATGATGAAAAAACCCTGACCAAAAATAGGTTTTGGTTTGAGCATTAAGCTCAACTGACTCATCTGGCAGCTGTACAGCTATTAAATCCCATACACCTGAAGCTGGGGACAGAACAGAGCAAGGCTGTGCTTTGTGATGAAGCTGAAAGTTACACTGAATTATGTGGAACATAAACAGCACTACCAGGTTTCATTTTGCTCTTGTTTGGGTTGTGAGCTCTCACTCTTTGGCTGTGAGGACACACTGAGGCAATGTTAGCTGTGTCTGCCAAATGCACCAGCTACAACACTCCTGGTCCTCTAACATTTTGTGCAATGTGGGTTTGAGTCTCCCAAGTTTTCACAAAGTGTTACACGATATTAGACCTCGTAGTTGCTGTATGTAGACCCTTAATGACTGGGTGTTACTTAGCTACAAAAGCAGACTTCATATTCTTTATTAATTTGAAAAAAAACCTGTGTATAATTCTGGAAATAATAATTCCAAATATAAATGCAGAATTCGGTTACAAAAATAAGATGCCTAGGATCTTGCCTGTAATTTGGTTGTTGTTCCTGTTAGAAGGATCCTTGACCATTGTTCTTGTGGGTTATAAAATGGTAACGACTTATCTTGAATGGAAATATTGAGGTAATTATAGAAAAGCAGGAGGGAGAGACAGGACATTGCTGCAACCCAAGGCTATGGCCCCACGGTGAGGAGAAAGAATGGTGATTTAAATACTACAATGGGAAATGGAAGTTTACATTTGCTGGACAAGCCTGGGATATTTTGGATATTTGTGCGGGTCCTCCAGTCAATGCAGACTATTGGCAACTTTGGGACATGACCTTGAATCTCCAGTAAGACTTTTGTATAAGTGGTTTAACAAGAATTAAAGAACTGAGGAGAAAAAAGGGAATAGAGAGGTGAATAGTCTGGTTTTCATATGTATCAGAAGAACCTCTACTTATGTTAATGCTAGCAGATAATACAGAAAGGATGTATTCCTGGCAGGTAATAACTGGATGAAGCTCTGGTGAGATTATATACATATCTGAGGATTTGTATTATTGAATGTTGGTGTGAGAGAATTTCTGTTCTATCTGTTGTGAGTGGTGTAGGATGAGAGAATTATAATTGCTAGTATATAATATCATGTATCTTTTCCATATCCTTATAAGTGGATTGTACCTTACTGAACTAGGAATAATATTATTGCTTCTTATAAGCCATAATGATGCCAGTGGAGCAAGAAAAAAAGTGTTGTTTTCTCAGTCTAATCTTAAACAGACATTAATCAGGCAACATGCTAGAATTAATAAGTTGTGGTTTGCTAAGTGCAGCCTTCTTCTTATGATTTTTAATAGATGCTATTACATCAATAAACACCTTGATATGTAATTTTTATTTTAATTTCAAAGCCATGAGAAACAAAAAAAATCTTGATCTGACAAAGGGCAGAGAAACAATAGAGTATGAATGTCTTACCTGATCTCTTTTGGAAAGATGAGAGTAGTTGAGGCAGCAAGAACTGGTACTAATTTCAGAAATTTTCTTTCCCAGATTACCATATTACTAAAAATCCCCATTTTTCCTGACAAAAGATGTCTGTGATATCCTGCGAATAAAAGATGTGGACACATTCCCTTGTTATACTTCATCATATATTTATTCCTATATTAAGTGCTTTGCCACTTAAATGAGATCATTTTAATTAGTGAGCACTGTAGCAAACATGGTTATCCCTTTCGTTGTGATAATTTTGTATCTCTAATGTTTTTCAGGTTTCATTTTTTCTCCTCCAACTTCTCAATAAGTAGTCACTATTCAAAGTTACATTTGGAAGATTTATTAAAAGTGTTTATTTGGTTATCTGTCCTTTGACATGTTAGCTGTGTCTCATTTGTACAAAAATGTTCTGAGCTGAAGATTGCAATGCTAGTCACAAGAAATTCTTCACTGACAAATGTGTACAGTCCTGCTAGTTTTTTTAACTGAGATACTTCAATATGTATTCTGGCTACTATCAGTTCACATAAAGCAAATAAATTGCTTACAGAACAAAAAGTATTGGGAAAAAATCAGCAAAATTATACTGGATTTACATATATATATTATATGATTTTATTGAGAATGAGGATTTTTATTAATCGTATCATTCACTGACAACTTCCGATCAAAACTTATCTTCAATGCTATTTTGTCAATAGCAGAAAATATTTCAGTACATTATACTTGTAACTTGGCAAATGAAGCTGAACTAGAGTATAGAGAAATACCCTAAATAGAAATTATTGGTTCATTAAGACCAATAGATCAATTTTGATTATTGGTTCATTAAGACTAACAGATCAATTTAGCTAAAATTTTATTTTAAATAGATTACTTGTGACAAATAAATAAAAAGGTTGCATTCTGATTATTTTAAAATGTTATTTTCTTGTGGTATGTGTTTCATTATGCTCAGTATAAGGAACCATTTGATACTAAAACCTATGAAAAATGGCCAGATCACCAATACATCCTCTAGAATATGAATTTCAAAATGAATTACCATTTAGAGTAGAAAAGTAGATATGATGTATCATATACAATTATGAGAAACATGCAATGACATATCAGTAAAAACATTAAATTTTTTGTCTTTCATAGATTAAAAATTTGCAATAAGAATCAAACCAAGTTATTTTGTTTCTTGATATTTTCCCTATAAGATTTTCTTAATTTGTTATCACTCAAAATACTTATTCTTGAGGAATATTCATTTATTTCTTGTGTATTTTTGTAGTGCTTGAGTATACTTCCAAAATCTTTTGAAAAATATAGCCTCTTGGAATGTGCTAAGGCCTTGGCCTCAGCAATGCCTTGCACAAACAATTTCTGCAGTCTAAGACCATGTTGAATAGATATTTCTTCAAGATATTATAATCAGATATCCTCTTATTCTTGTATTGGTCTCAGAGAACAGAAATTTCATTAAGTAATTAATTTGCTATATTTTTATTTTCTTTCCTCATTTTATCTCAAGAAAGCTGAAATATAAGCAAAATCCATAAATATGTTTTGTAAATGTATATGTGTGCATATATATATATGTGTTCTGATACAGTTTTAATTTCCTGATCACAAATTGTCTTCTTCTACAAGTCCTTTTTTATTTTTTTCATGAAAAAGTGGGAAAGATTCAGGATTCCTGGGCATAACTCCAAGTTTTTCGGGTAACATGCACCAAGAGAATTGTAGACCTTCTGTTCATCTCATAACGTCCTCTCCTTCTAAAATTCCACTCAGTTAGCATTTATCCTCTAAATGTTCTTTTACCTTGTACCTTCCTCTTTAGAGTCTATCCTTTTCTTATGAGGTTGCCATCAAATCCCTGTTTAATATCTATCTTCTCATATGAAGGCTCTTCATTTTTTGCTAACATGGTGGACAAAAAATCCACCTAACTCCAAAGATTCTAGGGGGTTTAGGGCTAATCCATAATCATGAGCTGTCAAAAAGTTGATCAAGCCCCACCAAACTGCAATAGATCCTCTTTATAAATCTGTATCAGTCAGGAGTGATTTCATAATCCAGTTACAGTGCGCTGAAACCAGACGTCAATGACAAAGTTACACCTCTAAAGAGACCTGAAGAGATTTTTTCACCATTTTAAACCAAAGAGTGAGAATAACATATGTTATCTTACCTCTAATTCATTTTAATTTCCAATTCACTTCTCTGAGGTTGGAATACTTAGCCAAACTGATCTGCACTCCAGTTTGAACCATGGGCAATTTCTCATTACAATGAAACAGAAAAAGAAACTCAAAGAATATATTTCACTCTTGCATCACAGATGGACAGTAACACAAAAACACTCAAAACCTAAAAGGACACATACATATATTAGTTACCCTAAGTGTTTCTTTGAATAGTGGGAGAATGTTAAAGTAGATGAGAAGAGTAGTTCTTATTTTCTTCACAACAGTGAGTGTTCTCTTTTCTTGTGAAGGCCTTTCTTCTGTGAAAAAACAGAATACATGTGGATCATCTGGATAAGATAGAGTGACTTTAGTCAAAAGTTCACAGCGATGGTTGTCACAGAATTAGATAACATTGGAAAAGAGAGAGATGAGGATTTTCTGGCTCTTGTAGCCTGAATCTAGACCCAGAAAGTGCTGCAACTTTTTTCTGTTACTGCAAAACCAATATACTTGCAGGGGTGCTCATATTGTATTTATATTTACTGCAGTTAAGTTTACTGATTGCTGTCTTGTGCATTCTGCTTTTGTGAAACTAGTGAAATTTGTAAGTATGAAAACTGAAATAAAATTTGTTGATCAAAACAATCATTCTTCTGTCACAGGAGTTGAAACTGAAGAACCCTGAATTTTCCCTAGTACTGAAGCATATTTATTCCATTTTTTAGCAGTCCAGATGGGAGTGGGTTAGATGCTCAGCACTACACTGTGTTTTATCTTGCCCTTGTAATGTGATATGGACAGACCAGAGTGGCATGATGAGAACCTACCCTAGCAGATGTGTCAGCCCCTTACTCAAGTCATTACTGAGGTGTGTGAAGACATAAAGGTCTCAGCAGCACCATGTTGAAAATCTTGAGTTTTCCCCTTTCTATTTCTGCTTTCAGTTCCTGGGACCAGGAACCTCATCTTTTACCCTTGGAAGCACAATGCTCTGCTAATCCTACTGGGCAAAATCAGAGCAGGGGTTGATTTCATTTAAGGTAAGCTTTAGTTAAACTCTTATGCACAGGAATTTAATATAATTGCTGTAATCTATGAAGGCTCTAGAAAGTAAAGAAAGACTTTCTTGTGAGTATCTGTTCAGGACCAGGACCTGTATTAGGAATTACTTCATTGAAATACCTGTTTTGTCCTCCTCAACATAAACAAAATTGCAAGGTGCTAATAAATGGTAAGTGTTCTCGGTGCACAGTGTGATATGATTGTTTAACCCATGTGTGCAGTAGCAGTGAGCTCAGCATCCTCTGGAATAGGAATATTTTGCTGCCCTACACATCTATTAAATCCTGGTAATAGGCTTCATATGCAGTAATAGCTGTCTGAGGTGGATTCTTAGGTGGATTTCCAGAAATCTTGTCAACAACATCCCTTACCAAATGTGTTCAAAGACACAATGCAGATAGAGAAGACCGTTAAATTAGTAAAGAAAGTTTCAAAAGGACAAAAATTATAGATTGGGTGTTTGCATGAGCAAATGAAACTGTGCAGGGACTTGTACTGTTCAACAAATTAGTGGGGGATTTGGGAAAATGTAAAGAGGGAGGATACAAAGGCTGCTGACAGTCTTAAATTATTCAGGGCCAAGGGTTAAGTGTTGCAAGAGTAGTGGAGTTGTAGTGTGGTGCGTTGACCCTGGCTGGACCTCATGTCCCACCAAAGCCACTCTATTCCTCCTCTTCTCAACCTAGCAAGGAAGAGAAAATATGTCAGGCTCATGTGCCAAGATAAGGACAGGGAGAGATGGAAATCCATGATGCATTTGTGTGTATTAGCACCACAAGGTTATTCTCCCTTTCCTCCACCTCATTTTCAAAAAAGGCTAAGCGATTTTTTTTTTCCCCAAAGATTTGGTAAAGCCAAGAAATGGTTTTAAAAAGGCATTTCCTTCTCAGATCACCAAAATGAAGGAGCTTCTACATGCAGGATGGCCAGGTACGCTTGGTCTCTTCAGCCTGGGATCTTTGGCAGAGATCTACAAAATAAAGATGAGCTATCAGGAAAATAACTGCTCATTGTCTGTTACACTTTAAGAGCTTGAATCATCAAATAAGGTGGCAAGTGGCAGGTTTACAATTAATAAAAGCAGCTTTTTGCACAGTTTGGAATCAAACTATGGAAATCGTGGCTACAGCATGTTGGTTAAGCTTGCAAGGTCATAAAACTATCACATAAAATTTTGAAAGAAAAATCCACAGAGATACAGACAAAGAGAGCGATACATATAGAGAAAACACGTATGATAAGGGCTCTGAGAAGCAACTAGAGCCTGTGATTGCCCTCAGATTCTGGAAAGACTTGTTGTTGAAGAGCACTACATCTGTAAGCTGCATAAGCTGCTAAACATTGGCACACTCTGATAACTATTAACTATTAACCATTAACTCCAAGTTCCACTTGGAGTCATGAGTCAGGCTAAATGAAGTATTAGATAGGGTGCAGGTTCCCCACATTGTTTGGTTCTTTATTAAACCTTCCCATTAAGCTACAAAGGATGGGTTGAAATCCAGCAGTTGAAATTATTTTCTATTATTCCACTTTGCTCATGTATAGCCAGGTAAAATCTCCTTGCTTTCTCCTCGATTCTTGTTAGAGAGGCTCTGCATGGACCTGCCATACAAAATATGCACTCTTAACAGAAATCTTTAGGCATATCTATCTGATAAACAACTACAGCAACAAATTACAGCTTAGTGAACAGACCGTGTTCTTGGGGGCAATAAAATCCTAATAAATGTGTAGCATGAAGAGGCCAATAAAATTATTGCATTAAATACCTTGGAGAGAAAAGATTTTATCAAATAAACATCTGACCCAATTCACATCTATTGGGCCATGGTTACAAGGAAACTCACAGAAGCACACACTAAAGGGAGGAAATGTGCACAACATTGTGCACAATATTTTCTATGTATAACAAAGGCAGCAGAAGCAATGTGAAACGGGGTCTAAATTTACCTGAGTAAAGTGAGGTACAGACAAATGGCTGAAGGTCCAGCAATGAGATTGTGACTGGGGAATTCTGATCTGCCATGTAAAAAAGTGTTAAGAGTGTAGATTAGCCTTATCAGAGGGTGTGAACAATTTGGTGCAGTCTTCATTTGAGAAATAATACAGTCATATTCTGCACACCAAGCCCTTTGGAGGTGTTATATCAGACAATGTCTGCCTCTCCTCTCACACAACTGTCAGCACCATATGTTTTTGAGGAAATTGGAAGATATTTCCTCATGGATTTACTGTCCCACATGTGAAATCTCTTTCAATCTGCATCACCAAAATCACAAGACGATTATTAATTTTTCACCCTAACTGATGCTACTATAATTGGTTGGCATTTCCAGTAGATATGTATGCATTCTGAAGATGTTTGCTGGACCTTTGCTGCACCCCAAACACTCCTTTCACTACTCATACTGTGAACACAAGGTCATATTGAGGTGCAACCTTGCGACCAGCTTGGTAGCACTCCAATAGAAAGTGTCTGGATCCATTCAAAAGCAGAGTGAGGATTCATCACAGCAACAAGGATAGGTCAGGCATGGCATGACCAGCCCTGCAGTGGTGGTATAACCCATCTGTCCCTGTTCTATCCCATCATGTCACCAGTACCAGGCAGGGATACCAGCTGTGGAGCACTTCTGAGTAGTGCTGGCCTTGACCCAACTTCCTGTAGGGGGAAATGAAATCAGTGGGTGGAAAGAAAGCCCTTCAGATGTGTGGAGTCTTACAGTGAAATGTCCTAGATCAATCAGTATATCCACAACAGCCTTGATCAGATGGGATTGTGAACCATGGAGAAAAGCATTTGCTTGCACCTATTCTGTTCCCTGCTCCTTAGCCAATTAATGACCTTTGTAATAGGACCTAAATCTACAGCAGCAATAGAATCATTGCACATTTTGGCTGTTTGTTTAGCCCTAGGTTAGAATTCTCTTGACTTCTGAGTGCTGTCTGTTACAGACTGACTAATATAAACTAGTTTATAATTGAAAAATATGACAAGTGAATTCCAATTTGTACAAAAAAAAAGATCACTGAATTATTGAATTAAAAATTAGAAAACTACTTATTTATGTGTAAGTACAGATAAAATTCTTATCTATCAGAACAGAAAATATTTTCTACTTTACAATATAAACAGTAGAAACCCAGCAGTTCCGTAGAATTTCCCCCTGTATTTAGTTTTATTCAAAATGACTAATTTGAACTTTGTTAATAAGATGTTTGAAGAAATGATAATGTTGTAGGTGATAGAGGTGGATACTGGCTGAGCTATCTTCCTTCCTGCACTGCAAAAGACCTTTATGTGTCAAAGTCAAATACAAATAACAGGACAGCAGACCTGTTTTCTAGATTTACTGTAGAGGGTTTAGAACAATTTCTTTAGTTTCATTGCTGATACACTTGGTTTGGGGGCCATATCTGTACAACTGAATAAGTTGTTGTAGATTGACAATATCGTTCCTGAAGGATCTCTAAGATGCCTCTTATCTGTCTTAAAACTGGCCCCCAGTGATATTCAATTTTTCATGTTTTGTTTCTCTGAATGCAAAGGGCAATAAGACTGACTCCCATCTGGTTGTCTACATTGCACGAATCTCATATTTAGGCGTTATGGACTCCCCTGTAAATTCTCCCTTCTTCAAATGCTCAACAGAATATACCTATTAAGAAAAAAAAAGCATCATATTTTGTAACAGTTACTTTATTTTTATGCCGTCATCTAGGGCAAGGATTTTTAAATTTCTTTTGAGGTCAATAGACAACTACTCCTAAGTTTAACCTGTACCAAAGCATACAGTTTGAGATTTTCTACAATCCAGCACAGAGCCCAGCTGGTATGAAGAGGGTCACTGCATTACAACATTGTTGGCATGTGGATGACCTAGGAAAACAAGAAGGTCATAAACATGACTGTATAAACTACTGAGATCTTGAAAAATTTCAACAATCTGGAAATCACTGCTTTAAAATATCAAATAAATTTTTATTAAAATACAAACCCTTTTTTGCTTCAAAGGTTTTGCTTACTTTTGTACTTTATATGCTATTACTTTCTTGTTTAGTTATTAATATAATCTTCAGTGTGTGCTAATAATTTCTTGGACTGTAACTTAACAGCCACATTAATCCTGAAGAAACTGTACATTCATCTTACCTCCTCAGAGACAGCTTCAGTGCACTATAATTTAACCTTTTTTTCTGGATAAAGGATGTTTAAGGAGTTCCCAGAATAGAAGTACTTTGTTACTATAAGATTCTCGTAAGATCAAGTACATGCTCTGGCAAAAAATGTTTGCTCATTCTCCATGTAATGTCAACATGTAGCCCCAAACATTCCTTCTATAAATATTTTTTTTCCCTTTATGTAGAAGACCTAGTACTAGTTTAGATGTAAAATAAGCATGATGAATAAAAGGTGACATTTAAGCAGTATATACAGGCATGAAGCTTCACTTTCATTTTAGATTCCATGGTTGAGATGACACTGACTTAGAGGAGTCATTGCTTATAAAAATAGGCAAGTCTCTGTGGAGACCTCCTTCCAAAATTTCATTTGCAAAAAAATTGTATTCCTGGATGTTTCATTTGATATTTGGCTGAATGTCATTCCTGTCACTGCACAATTAAAAAAAAAAAAGGCAGCAGTAAAAAAGAACTTCCTTTTTTATTACCCCTCTCTCTCAAACCAAGCATCCTGAGCGTCACACAGAAGGACTTCTGTTCAGAGGAGCTGATCAGAGCTGTAAATGTGTAAGAGAGGAGCTGTGATAGGACAGACAGATTTAGTGAATTGACAGATTTGATTTTCATATCTGAAAAGAAAGAAGACTTTCTTGTGGTTTTCTCTAGGAAAAAGAAAAGTTTATGAAGTACATGCTCGTCCAGAAAGATGTGAGAAAGCTTTTTTAGTGAAAATATTCATAGGCCAGTGAAGGACCTTGATATTCTATTCTATTCTATTCTATTCTATTCTATTCTATTCTATTCTATTCTATTCTATTCTATTCTATTCTATTCTATTCTATTCTCTATTTCTATTTCTATTTCTATTTCTATATTCTTCTGCTTGAAGAGATTTGTCTCCACTGATATCCTTTTTGGGAAGTACAGGCCGTGATCAGTCCCCAGTGTGCAGATCCCTCCTCCCCACAGGCCCAGGCCAAGATGCTGTACAATGCAGAACTGTGGGATGGTGGCTGTTCCCTGTGTCCTCTGTTCACAGCCTGGTCATGGAATTTAGTGCCTGCCAAAGGGTCAGCCAAAGCCAGGTCAACAAACCCCACAACTGCGGATCTACACGCTTGGGGCTACAGAGACAAGTTATTTTCTCTTGCTAATTAGACACTTTAGAAAGGGCTCGGCAACGTTTGGCCATATAATTTATCCAACATTAAATATACAGGTGGATGTCTGGAAACCAGCCTTCTTCTGCAGTCCTTTGTTTAGAGAAGTTCACAGAAGTTGACAGACATGGTGGATCTCTTGGGCGATACTTAAAGGCATAATTATCATGGGAAGCAATAGTTTGGTTCCTCACTTCTGTACAGAGACACACTGTGACTTGCCTAAACATCCTAAAATTTATTTTCAGTTACTCATTGCCACGCAAGATCAATCCCATGGAAGCATAGTTTTTTCCAACAGACACATGTATTTAGTGTTCTCATTTACCCCACACTAGTGTGTTTGCCTTTGAAAGTCTCCTTGAAGAGTTCCCTGAAATATTAAAAATACTGTATTCAGCCAGGCTGGGGAGCGGGAAGGCCTCCTGCTGCCTCAAGGGATCTATGGGGCTAACCATAGTGTTTGACTAAACCCATGATGACAGAGTAACTAGAACCTTTCAAAGCAAAATAACCCAAGGTGAGACATCTTGCAGAGTGCGTGGAAAAAACAAAGGTTGAGAACCAACTTGCTGAGACAATAGGGCCTGTAGAATAGTTAATATAATGTGACAGCTCAGTTTGATTCATAATTTTATTCAAATTCTAAAATCTATTAAAAGCACCAGAATCTGCAAACTTTCATTCATTATCTGCGTATTGGAGAGCTATAATAACAATAGGTTTCTTCCCTTGATTTAATTGAAATTATGCCCAAATTGTACTGTAATTAGTGTTCAGATAAGGGCACTAGGACACCACAGAAAGACACAATGCCAAGACCAATTCTGCAAAGGCTATATGGCACAAATAAGGGTTGCAGGACCTTCCTGTATATTTAAATTTAGATGTTATATGAAAGAGCTGACTCAAGAGATGGAGCAGACAAAATTAATCCATAATATTTGCTGTTATATATATCTCAAATAATATGCCCATTCAGGCAAAAATTAGTAAAGACCAGCTATCTTTTTGGTGCTTTACCTAGAAATAGAATTAATATTCATGCAAATAAAGTTGTCATCTTACACGAGGAAACCTCCTACTGTATTTCAAATTCTTATAATGGAAATGAATTCTGAAAGAAAATTCTATGTGTAACTAAATATATTCTCCATTGGCAGGGAAGCATTAGATATTTGTACAATGCCATGATGTGTATTGATTGCAGTTAATATTAAGAATGAGTCTTTCTTGGAGATTCTTGGCTGGAACAAGATACTTATAAAGTAGCTCTGTTGCACATAGAGATATAGGATTTAGACACCTTGAATCATAATGCCAGGACACAGTGATTTTGAGGAGAGGGAAAGATCAGTAAATCTCAACCTGTGTAGCCCAAATAGCTTCTCATGGTTTTATTGTATTATCTATTACATGTAAAATTTGCTTCAGCCCTGACGCTACAGATTTGCATCAAAATATCTGGGTTCATATTCTCAGTAAAAAGACTTTAGTTCTGAAGAAAGAACATTATTTGTATCACTAAGCAGAAATACAAGAGTCATATCTATTTTTCACAGTTTTAATCTGCTATGTTGTCCTGGTTTGAAGGACAGATGTCTGCTAAGGAAGGCAGGAGCATCCCTTGGAATGGAGAATGTGGACCCTTTCCCTCCGAATTATTGTAATTTTGAAATTGAAGGGCTCTCAGGTGAGGATATAGCAATAGGAATAACAGTTCTTTACTAGTATTTATAATAAAATGAACAAACAACAACTCTTATGGCACTAAAAACAAACAGAACCAGGAACCCGGTCCCAGCCCCCTGGGCCTGCAGGCACTGTCCCCTTGGGTGCAGTGATGGTCACAGCCGGCAGGGGGCGCTGGTGGCGCTGGGTGGGCAGGGCAGGTGCGATGATTCCCCCGCGGCTGCAGGGGGCGCTGTGGCCCGAGCTCCAGCAGCGCGTGGCAATGGCGGCTCGGCCGGGACAGGGAGGGATGGGAGAGAGAGAGGCTTTTCTTCACAACCCCCCCCTTCAGCAATCAGTCCTGGTGCCCCAGCAGAACTCTCGGAAACAGCACCCCGGGACAGCAGGACGTCTCGGCAGGCAGGGGGAGCGGGGCTGCAGCGCAGTGAAACCCAGAGCAGTGCCGAAGGAGCGGCGGGGGTGGGGCAGCGGCCGCCTGGCTCCCAGCAGGGCAGGGAGAGGCGAGCTCAGGATCCCGGGCACCCGAGCAGATGGCAACAGGTCCCCCCTTTAGTGAGGTAGATGTTGATAAGGTCCCAGTTCAGTGGCTGCTCTGACAAGCAGAGGCTCACCCCACGGCAGGAGAAGCAGCTCTGGGTGGGGGCCCAGCGGCAGCAATGAACTCCTCTCCCCAAGCAGCACCTCTGAGTGTCCTCCGAAGCCAAAAGCAAGAGAGTGAGCAGCTGGTCCAGCCCTGCCTTATTCCAGCCCAATTTTCCTCTGAGAGAAACTCCCAGATAAGAGAACTGTGAACAGATGCCTTTTTTCTCCCCTGAGCTTGGCCACTTCTTTTGTTCTTCTCATGTACCCAGTCGCTAGTGTTTCTTAGCAACTTATGGGAAAAAATTCTATATGTAAAAAGGAACAAAAGGAAAGAAAACCTAACCCCCAACATATGTTCAGTTCCTTAGTCATTTCTCAACAGCTGTGTTCCTGCTTCTGAAGGGGCTCAAAAGAAATGACTAGTTTTCGTTTGATGACAGCAAGCTACAAGGAAAATTACTAAATTCTTCAACCTTTAGTATCTTTAATTAAGTCTACCTAACCTTCTGAAAAATGTTCTTTAAACAACACAAGTGGCTAGGGTCTTTCCAGGAAATGGTGTAATAGAATCATAGAATATCTCCCTCCAGCTGAAAGGGACCCATTAGGATCAAACCTAATTCCTTGATCTTCTCAGGAATTTTTTTCCTAGATTTACCTAGAACTAAATCATATGATGTTGTCCAGGTTTCTTGAACTCTGCCAGGCTTGGTGGTGTGACCATGTCCCTGAGGTGCCTCTTCCAGTGAGTGATCAGCTTCTCAGTGAAGAACTTTATCCTGATATATAATCTGAATCTCCCCTGATGCAGCTTTATTCCATTTATTTGTGCCCTATTACTGCCCACCAGAGAGAAGATGCATAATATCTTGTCTGTGTAATGCATACAAGATCCTAATAAATAGTCTGATTTAATGACCCTTATGGTCTTTAAATTGGAAAAAATTGCAAATGTTCAGAAATGTTGAAAATGTCTGTTGCATTCTTTTCAGTTTTCATGTCAATCCCATAGGAATTTGTTTATATAACTTCTACTGTTGCCTTTATACACAAAAAATGACAAGAGTTCCCAGCTCCATACCTTTGGATCTAGGTAGGGAGAAGGGATTGAGGATCTCCATCCAGATGCATACCTGGACAAATCTATAAATGTCAAATAATTGCTGTTGATGGCCCTCTTCTTTTCAGCCAAAACTAAGATGGGATGATTACTTTTGGAATACTCTGTATCAGGAAACTGATAGTGCCACATTCATGTCACACTGAAGGTCACCTTTTTTGTGCTTTGGGAAGTTTAAGAACAGTGAGTTGAAATCCATTGCATATCCACTGTTTTTTTCCTTGTAGTGTAATTCCTGTTTCCTCAATCATGTGAGTGCACAATGCTTTGATTGGACTGTTCAATCCAATCAAACCTGCTGGGTGTTTCAGAAGGACCTCTTGCTTCATAAATATTTATGTATTTGTGGGTGTTTCAGTTGTTACATTGGGTGTTTTATGGTTTTGTTTACCTCCATATTTTGATGTATTTATTGCTTCACTGGTTCCAGTGATCTAATAGAGTCCAAAAAAATATCTGATAAAAGAGGATACTTTACACTGTAGTGTGGTATTTAAATGGTGCTGCAAGAACCTGTTTTTTAACAGTTCTGCCTATTTAGCTGATGATGGAGCATTTAATTTTCAATGTTTTCATTCTTTTGTTTGTAAAATACAATGAAGTGTTTAGAAGAAAGGAGGCCATGTACTTGCTTTGCCTTTTGATTTCACTCATCTTGGGGCAATCGATACAAATTTTTATTTCTTTATATTTCATTAAAATGAAAACAATTAAAATTATTTATTAGGAGGAAATGGATTAGGCTACAGGACAAGAAATCAATAATACTGCTTTTTATTTCCATTTGGGCATCAGTTAAGTGAGGCTCTGAGTGGTACAGTGAGTTCTGTACCTCAGTTTCCCATTTATAAAGACATTGTAATCTCCAATAATTTAATTAATTGCTGTTTATAAACACCTTGTAAGTTTTTTGAATGAACAGTTTTATATTAGCTTTGCAAGGCAGAGATTGTCTTCCATGCTGAAAACAATTTTGGATCTTTTATTGGAATAATGAATACGACAAGCAGTGAATGCAAAGTAGTATTTATCAGCTTTCATCTCATATGACTAAACAAACTTTGTTCCTGGTTGTGTGACCATGCATATGCATTTTCAAGTTATTCTTTTTTAACACAGTGGGATGAATCTCTTGAGTAATTATTATTTTTCCCATCAAAGATTTGCAGAAGAGAAAACAAATATCCCAATTGACTGGACTTATGAGTCAGGGTCAGTTTTCTGTTTTGCTGCAGAACTGACACAAGTCCCTTAGACTGAAATACTCAAAGTGTTCATGTGACTAATGCCCTCTGAGTTTGCAGAGATTTAGAGCTTCAAACGTTTTTGAAAATCTGGGTCTCCATCCCTCTCTGCCCTGGTTGTTTTCATCAGAGGGGGGATAGCAGCACCTCTGTACGTAGCGGAAACAAACCACCACAAGGGCTAATCGTGCACGCCTGGGCAAGGACAACAGTTTCTGTTGCTAACCTCCCACAGGGGAGGGATGTGGCTAATATCCATCCAGATGCCTTCGATTTCCTCAGCCCCAGTGCTGTAGTACTCATTTATAGCCGAGCTGACTGGGAGTGATGTTTGGAACGAGTCCAGAGAGAGGTATGAACTCACACCTCTGGATCCATACCAAGACACCTTCACCACTCTATCATCAGTCTCCTCTGAGGGATGTAATGAGGATACATTAATTAATGCTTAAGAACTGCTTCAGTGCTGCCATATTTAGACTGTTAGAGTTGCATCTGTAGGAAGAAAACAGCAATCAGGAATTCCACCTGAAAGAGAAAGCAGAAATGGGAAGATGAAACAGGGGGCCCTAGAGTGGTTTCCCCCTGGGAGATGCTCTTCCACACTACAAAAACCCTCTGGAATTGATAGCCCTTCAAAGGCATTCTCAGCTCCAGAGAAATCCCGGCTAACAAAATTTTGCAGTACATGATGCAAGGTCTGCAAATAATTTAGCCAACTTTAACCAAAGTTTTTAGGAATGATTTTTCATGTAAAAAGAAATAAGCTTAAGATGAGAGAGAGATTTATCAAATATTCCAAAATATTTCAAGGTTACTCTGATTGGTTGTGGGAGTTCTTTAAATGATTGGATGCTTTCTGGAGCGTGTATTAGTGAAGCTTCATCTATCACTCAGTGGATTTTCTCCAGAGAAAAATACCTTGCCTCCTTACTTTGCTCATAAGGTAATGCAGAAACTCAGAACTCAGAACTTGATGGATGGATATCAAAGAGTGGCCTTGCATTCACCCTGAGATGAGAATGGGGAGCAGGGAATGGCTCTGGGACACTTTGGCTTTATGAGACAGTTTCTGAACAAGTGCAGCTGTGAGCTCCAGGGCAGGATCCATGCTGACATGAATCATGAGATGAAATTTCTCTATAGGAAGCCACGCATTACCTGCTACAGTCACTTGTTTCAGGGGCATGGTAACTATCCATGGGCCATTATTTCAAGTGTGTCCCTTGAACCTTTTGAGTCCTTTGACTTACACAGAGTTGAAGTACAGTGATTGCAGCAATGCTATTCTGACTACTGTCTTTGTCTTTTGAACAAATCCCCACACCAAAACTGGGTTTAGGCAGGTTTCAGTGAAAAAATGTTGTTAAAGCAAAAAACTATTTTCTCCCTACTTTAGGCTCTCAAAACGGATTGCAGCAACAACTACTGTACATGTTCCACTCTCTGCTCTGTCTTTTTCATGCTCAGAAGGGGAGAAGGAAAACAAATATTTTATTAAAATGAATGTTACTTTTCTGGGAGACTTCAGCATGCCAAGGGAAGCTAATCCAGTCTGCCTGTAGCTTATGAAGAGATCGCCCTTTTATTTTTTCAAAATTTCCATGAAAGCTCTGCATATTTTTAATTGTCTGTATTTTTAAAAAGTGAATATATGAATAGAACATTCCTCCTTCCAAACATCAGGGTTGTTTGGTTGGGTCTGTCATTTAGGCATTTAGGATTTTTAGGCTTTCAGGTTTTTTTTCTAAATTTTAATATGACTTCTGCTACTGTCGTAAGATAAGAGAGCTGGAGAGGGACTTTTCACAAGGGCGTGCAGTGATAGGACAAGGGTGAAAGGCATTTGAACTGAAAGAAGACAGGTTTAGATTGGGTTTTAGGAAGAAATTCTTCCCCATGAGGGTGGTGAGGCACTGGCACAGGTTGCCCAGAGAAGTTGTGGATGCCCCATCCCTGGAAGAGTTCAAGGCCAGGTTGGATGGGGCTCTGAGCACCTGATCTGGAGGAAGGTGTCCCTGCCCATGTCCAGGGGGGTTGGAACTAAAAGATCTTTCAAGTCTCTTTCAGCTCAAACCGTTCTGTTGTTCTGTGATTTGTTCTCCAGTTGACCTTACCAGATGATATAGACAGTACAGTTCCGCAACCTGAGCTTTTTCACTTGAAAAAAGAACAGATTCTTTCAATATTTGTAAAATGCATTTGTAAACATTGCAGTCATTGGTTATAAAAAGACAATGACAACTTACAACAATTAAGAGAATGAGGAAATGATATAAATATTCAGTTTTCTTAACATAAGGAGGGTAGAACATGAATTGAGATAGGAAAAAAATTAAAATGATGTGGCACTGAAAGGATTTGCAAAACAGTAAAAAAAAAAAAGCATAGGATATATATACCAAGTTACATAAGTTAAATTTAAAATTTAATGTTTTTCTAAAGACTTCTGAATATTCTAAGATCTCTAAATAGAACTTAAAATATTTCAATTTTTGTTCTATTCATCTGTAAGTATGGGATTTTGGTCACTGTTGAATATGGGAAATGAAAAGTAAAAATGTTTGGACAGTTATTGAGAACTATGTCTCTAAAGTATGATGCAGATTTACGTTAAATGTGATAACAGTATCTAACTACTCAATATTTCCCTCCAACGGTAGAGATGAGAAGGAAAGACAAATTTGAAACTGATGTCGCACAAGGAAAGAGCTAGAGTCTTCATAGGAATAGGTTTAATCTGACTCATGCAGTAAGCAGGACCCACAAAATGTTCTTTGGCAGACTCAGATTTTCAGAAAAGGAATGTAATCTGAAGGTTAAAATTATGATAATAA
This sequence comes from Picathartes gymnocephalus, assembly GCA_013390045.1. Taxonomy (NCBI): domain Eukaryota; kingdom Metazoa; phylum Chordata; class Aves; order Passeriformes; family Picathartidae; genus Picathartes; species Picathartes gymnocephalus. The sequence continues at coordinate 71,250 of WEKY01053529.1, read as the reverse complement.
TATTCTTGGTGGTATAATCGCTGCGGATGATGTGCCTACATCCTTAAGTTCATCCTGGCCCTCTCTGATCCAATGAGCATGTGTGCCAGTGCCTCTTGTTCAGCGGAATTTAAAGAGATATTACCCGGGCTGCAGCAGAAATAGAGAAAAAAAAAGAATACTATTGCTAAGTAATGCATTTCTTGGCAAGAAATGCAAAGATTTTTGGCACCTTGCAATGTTTTAGTGCCATCTGGTGACTCCCCAAAATGTTACATGAACACTTGTCAAAATGCCTGGATAAAATAAATATTTTTGCAATAGGGAAGTTTTGCATTAATAGTTATGCCCTGCACGTTTGACTTTCAGAGCTTCGTTGCTTCAGTGACAGGGTACAGTCTTGTACCTCATCATCAGAATATGAATTTTAAGCACCAGATATCGGCGTGATAAAGCTGACTAACAAACAAAGTATCTTCCCAAGAATTTTCCATGGAAACTGAGAAAATAAAGTTTCATGTATAACTGCAAAGAGAAGAAGTAGTTGTGGTTCTATAAATGACCTGTTATGACTCTTTCATTTACCTTCTTTCAGGGCAGTAATATCTACCCAAAGAACAGATAGGAGTTACAGAAAAAGGGAACCTACTGTAGAAAAAGAGGGATTAAAAACCCCAAAAAACAACTCCATACAGAATATATTCTTTTTAAAGTAAGATGTGTTGAATTATGCATTTGCTCTTAGAATGGAGATTAAATTTCTCCAATAATAAATGCACCAAATAACATCAATTAGTTGTTGTTCTGATTTTTTTTTTAAATGGGAAGACACTAAGCAGAAAATGTTACATATGTGTTTCTAACCTTTGCTCAAGAGCTTTAACTTATGGTTCTAGAGTGAAAGAAAAAAAAAAAGAAGACTGAAAATAGTTTCTTCTTATTCAGCAACCCTTTTTCTAGGTTCAGAATCAAATCAGCTGACTTTGGAATCATTTTCCCTTACTTTTCATGTATTTTAACTGTGCAAGACTGACATACCTAAGAGGGATTAAGTTTTTCTCTCTCCTGTCTTTTACATGCTGAGGTTTGCAATTATTTACTGCATTTCAATCAAGAAATGCAGTGCAAATGACTTCCTTTTCCATGTTTCTCACCTGTCACTAGGGACATAATAGAAACACAGTGAGACTCATAGAAGTGATCATAAGCATCTCATTTTCAGTTTAATGTAGGTTAAATATTTAACTTCAGGATTTAAAGAAATCGATTCTATTAGCTCTTTTGCCTTTTTCTCTTAATCAAAGAGATATTGGGCTGTTGCACCTTTGTTCCCACATTCACAGGTAGGGATTGATACAGTAAGGAAAGACAGCATGGGATGAAATATCAGAAATAATGTGTGACTGGACTTGATGACCTAAGAGATCCTTTTCAGCCTTGTCTTTATTACAGAGCTCATAAATCTTCAAATATGTCCAGCAGAAGCTATACATTAAGGGCTTTGCCCTCAGAGCTTTCAAGTCACTACAGACATTTGTATTGACTTCAAACCAGTTTGGAGCTGGCAGGTAGTTTCTTAATTTTGTGAAATTTGCTGTGTCCTTTGAGCACATTTTACACTGAACTGTGTTTGTGCAGTCCTGGCTAAATGCTGCTTTATTGCCCCTGGTGGTTCTCCTTCCTGTCTTTAGGAAGGAGCTGCAGAAGGTTTGCTGTCTCCTACGAGTTGGGCATGTGCTTTAGTATCATAACAGCTTATTGTGAGAAATAAATCTGTGAGGGGTCTGTTTTCCTGTATGGCACTTATTATCCAATGGACTGGAGTAGCTGCAATTTTTCCCACAGCAAAATTCAGCTCAAGCAGGTTTTTTATTTCATATTTCTCACCATTCTTTCTGGGTAAATAGTGTTGCTTCTAAATTTTTTTTTATTATTATTTTTTTTACGTGAAGATCTGGTTGGAAGGCAAATACTTTAGAACAATTGTCAAGATACAGAATTTTTCTTTACTACACACTTGGCACTTCTGTGTGTTTTTCCTTGGGGAGGAAGAAAAGAAAAACCAAAAAGCCCTTGAGGTGAAAGGAGATGAGGGATAAGGAGGAAAGAAAAAGAAGACATCCCAGCTTTTTTTTTTGTCTTAACCATGTCTCCTAGTGAGTTACTCACCAGCAATCAACTTTGCCTTAGTGTGGCACATTTGCACCACTCCAGCTTGTCTGTCACTTGATACTGAGACTACTTCACGCTCAAGTGACATCCAAATTCAGAGCAGCCTTTCCCCTTTTGGCAGGTACTCTCAACATCATCTATTAAACCTCCCAGTTATTCCTTACTTCCTCTGCTCCTAAAAACTGTGTGGAAGTGCTCTGAGTTTGTGGTATAGGAACTTTATATCTCACTAACAGTATTTTTAGTTCTACATGGCATCCACCCTACAGACCAATGTCAGCCAAAGCACTTTATCCCACCGTAAAGCAGAGAACAGTCTTGGATGTCTGAAGCCCCTGATGATCCTGTGGAAGGCACAGCTTCAATTGTTAGCACCAGAACAGAGCTCCTGTGCAGCTACTTCTGGATCCCAAGGCACAATGGCAAATATTTATTGAACGCTGTTAGCTCCGTGGGTTGAAGGAATTCTGATTGATGCCAATGAAGTGCACTCTTGGAGACAACATGGAAGGATGCTCCTTCCCTTTTAGGCACTTTCAGTCTTTTGTAACATTTAGATTATGTTCTAATTTCCTTTCACCAGCAGGAGTACCCTTTCAGTGTTTTCATATTCTTAGTTGTAGAAATGGGCTGTCAAAATAGAGAGGTCAGCATTTTTTGCCTGAAACAAGGCACATGCTTGAAAAAGTGCTATCAACAATTTCCTAAGTCAGAAAAACAGTGACCTTAATGCCAGCAAAGAAACATACTTAAAACTTTCTGCGTGGGAAGACAAGTTTATTAAAAAATGAAGCAGTTGCGTGACAAAACAAAGACTCATGGAGTTCTGTGTGTGTTAAGATGTACCAATAAAAAGAGCAGGAGACAGTCGAAGGCACAAACTCCATCTTTGGTACACAGCATTTGGTGCATCAACAACATCAGATAAAATGTCTGATGGAACATGACAGGCACAAGTAATACATGAACACTTAGACTGGGTTGCACAAATTTCCTGGCTGGCAGCTGCAGCTGTTGCAGTGCAGTGTTCAAGTCAAAAAATGAAAAGCATTGCTCTGTCAACATGTTTTCCATACCCATGTTGTGCAAATCTGCCAGACCTCTTGTTATTCATGGTACTTCAATGTTGTCTCTCATAACCACCTGGGTAACTCCTTTCAGTGGTGATTTCTTCATAAAATTGAAAGAAAATGCATTTTGCTGGCTTCTTTGGGACACGAATTTATCAGATGTAAGATTAAAGTGACCCTTCTGAGAAAATTCACTCTTTGGGAAAATATTCTCTGATTTCAGCTCAAAATTTGTTGTTACAAAAGCATGAATCAACTTCGATTTTACAATAAGAATAATTTAGACTTACCAAAAGAGCAAGGAAATACCGATAATTACACACATTACAGCCAGATCTTACATCTTAATGAGGAAAATGTAGAAAGCATCTGTGTTATAATTGCCAAACACATTGGACCAGTATAAAAAGCCTAATTTCCAAACTAATTTAATAGTCAGACAAGAACATAAAGTAAAAATTTTTCAGAGACACCATAGATTCTCTAGCAAATGGGATGACTGTTTAACAAGGAATTACATGAATAGCACTTATTAATTACAGATGATGATAATAGCTTATAAAAGGGAAAATAAAAGTAAAGGTTTTTAGGGGTAAATTTCTGGGGTTTACACCAGTACTCTTTTGACAGAGCGATCTTAAGGTTGTTTTGGCAAGCAGATTTGTGTTTAATATCAGCTGGGAGGATACTGGCTAGGAGAAGAACATACTATTTAGAAGTTAATATTTTATTTAAACAGAAATTTAACCATCAGAGGGCAAGTTTAGATTATATATTAAGAAATTCTTTACTGTGAGGGTGGTGGTGCACTGGCACAGGTTGCCCAGAGAAACTGTGGCTGCCCCATCCCTGGAAGTGCTCAAGGCCAGGCTGGATGGGGCTCTGAGCAACCTGGGGTAGTGGGAGGTGTCCCTGTCCATGTCAAGGGGAATGGAACTAGATGATCCTTAAGGTCCATTCCAACCAACACTGTCATCCTAGGATCTAGAGTAGTGTTTAAGAAAAGCAGTCTCAGCTGTAGCTAGTAGCTCTAACCTAGCTTCTTTATCCTGAAATAAAATCTGTTCTTCAAGTACTAGGAGAGCTGGTGTTTATATACTACATTTTTTAGTGGAAAAAGCTATTTTTTCCTGTTGGTATGAGAACTGGATGAATAATGAATAAATGCATTCAAGAACATATTCACTGTATTCGAGTCCCAAGTCTTGTTTTAATTTTTTTTTTCCTTTTCTTTTGTTTTATTTTGTTTGCCACTTTTACGTTAGCAAATCATTTTAGCCTGCCATAATTTTGGGCATAATCACAAGAATCAGAAAAATTACTCTAATCTGTAACAATATATAAGCAACTTTGGGAGTCCAAAATGTAAGTAAAAATTTTTGATTCGATCCTTAGAAACCTGTGGGTCACTGCCAGTACATTTGGGCAATGGTACATGTTCCTGGCAGAAGTTACAGATCAATGTCCTGATATGTCAAGTCCTGATATGGTAAAATTACTGCAGTTAGAGAGTTGGAAGATCTTGGAAAAGAAATTGAAGTCCAAAGGCTGGAACTGCTAAAGTGGGAAGAATACAGTGAACAGCCACATTTGGGCAGATGATTTCCATGCAATGATAATGCAATTGTCAAGTGTGGAAAATGTAGAAATAGAAGTTAGTAGAAGTAGAGTAGGCTGTCAGCAGTGAAAGGGAAGGTATTTTTTAATTTTTGATCTTTTCATATAATCCCCTTGAAATGTTGGATTATTGAGTTTGGTCTTTTTCTTTTTTTTTCATGTGTGTTACACAAAACAATCTGCAAAAAATTGTAATGCTATATATATATATATACACACATGCATACAAATCTATGTGCCTGTGTGTATATGTATTCTTGCCCTAAACCTGTCTGTGTCTGAGTTTGCCATTCTAAGCTTACTTTGAAAGCTTTTTTTTTTTCTCTGACACCAGTGGACCTTTTCATGACTATTCTTCCTCCAGTGCTCAGGCACAGTGAATTTGTCAGATTAGTTTTGACCCTTCCTCAGGGGGTGAGAAAATGCCTGTCCTATCTGGATGCTCATTAGCACTCAGAACCATCCCTGTTATACATGAAGCGTTTGAAGCCTTTTCCTGATAATGATCTTGATGGTTTCAGTTTGCAGTTCTTGTTTTGCTATCAATTTTTTGTAGTCCCATACTCCCCGGTGTTCCCTGAAAAGACTTGTTTTAATGAGATATTCCTGGGCTTAGACATTGAGGAAATAGGAGGAGGAGAACAATGACATCAATAAAGCCTCTAGTATTCTTTGAGTATCCTGCCAATGATCCATACCTTTAAGATGTGCAGTTCAGTGTTAATTCTGGCACTGACATATGCTATAAGCTGTGTTACACACATTTCCCATCTCCTCCTCTCTCTGCGAACAGCGTGAGGGCAGAATTCTTCTGACATCTCTATTATACCCACTGGTTTTGAACTTGGTTTCTTTTTTACCCCAGCTGTGCCCTATTCAATGTACTGATACAAGGCTGTATCAAGGCACATATTTTACCCCACCACCTACAGCAAGCCTTGTATCAAGGCACATATTTTACCCCACCACCTACAGCAATAATGAGATGAGCAACCCTTAAACACCTTCCTCTCCCCTGATTTTTCAAAGCACCACCCAAGGCAGCTCTTCAGGCTCATGCCCCACATAAAAAGGCTTCTGACCTCCAGATGCTAATCCATAGTCAATAACTGATAAGCCTGTGGGGCACGCCAGAATAGAAGGAGATTAAAGTGGAGGTATCTCTGACACAGTTGAAGGAAAAGGCTGCATAGAACAAGTGTCTTGCCAGAAACAGCAGCTAGGAACAGAGTTCAAATGAACTCTTTCATCTCATACTTTCTAGAGTAGTTTTCAAGCACTTTGTAATTGGGAATGCATTTAGTCCCAGACTATGAGGAGAAAGTGAAGGAGATAGGTCCTTTCTCTCTGCAGAAGAAGGAGTTCAGGGGGACCTCATGATAGGATTCCAGAATTAAAAGTGCAGCTATAGAGAGGATGGAATCACTCCACAAAGAACCACACAGAGAAGAGAGAGGCAAAGTGTATCATCACAGGGATGTGATGAAGTTCGTATAACTGAAGGGTTTCAAGATGTGGTTGAAGGGATTCAAGATGTGGTTGGAAAGGGTGGTAATCTCATCTGAAATCTCAATTTCGCGCCTTTACCATGAACATTTGGACCAGATGATCGTTCAAGGTCTCTTCCATTCTAGGCTATTTTATGATGTTATGCTCAATGATTATTTATTTAACCAGCAAACAGTGTGCCCTGGCTCCTTCTCTGAGTCTCACAGTCTCACAAATGAAGTTCTGGTCATGGCAAGAGACTGAAATCAAGTCAGAAATCCTACGAACATTATCTTGTCTCTATTCTTGGGTCTGCCTTGACCAAATTTATTACTTGAAAGTTTTATATTATCACTACCAGAGTTTCAAATGCAGGACCTTTGGGACTGAAAGAGGGAAGCTGAGACACAGCAATGAGATTGCTGGCATTTACTGTGTCTTTTATATTATGTTATATATAATGTAGAAGGGGTGAATTTCAGCATTTTCCCTCTGGTAACTGGAATGAAAAGAAGAATTAACTAGAATATAACAGTCAGTATATGCATGAAGTAAAGTTCAGGAGAGGGGAATGCACTTCTCTCATCCACTGACATCAGACAAGCCTCAATTACAAAGAAGAGGTATCACCCATCAAGGGCTGGGCAGAATCTTGGGAGAGGACACAACTAGGCCAGCAGACCCAAACTAACCCAAGGGATATTCCATACCATATGATGTCAGCTCAAATGTAAAAGCTAAGGGAAGGAGGAGGAAGGAAGGCATTCATTATTTACAATGTTTGCCTTCCAGAGCAACCGTTATGTGTGCTGAAACCCTGCTTCCAGGGAAGTGTCTGAACATCGTTTGCTGATTGGAAGTAGAAAATAAACTGATTCTTTTTTCTCTTTGCTTGTACGTGTGCAAACTTTTGCTTTTGCTTTAATGATCTGCATTATCTCAACCAACAAATTGTTTTCCATCTTATCTTCTATTCACTGTCCAGCTGGAAAGGGAGCAATAGAGTGGGTTGGTGGGCACCTGGCATCCAGCCAGGGTCAACCCACCACAGCTGGAAGGAGATGTCAAGCAACTTTTACACATATCAGGAGCTCTTACATGGACAAATGAGCCACAAGAGTATAAGTGGACAATATAATCAATTACAGAGTGGTTTAGATATGCTTAGAATTTTTTGTGCTTTACAGCCCCTTAAAATACAGTTTTAGAAAGAAATGGAAACAGAAAATAATAAAGATTTACCATACAGCAATTACTAAAATCTTGAATAATGAAATGTGTCTCTTTGTGAAAAACTCAAAGTATACAGAAGCTAAAACAAAAATGGTAGATTAGAATCAGATATAAGGAAGAAATTCTTTACTGTGAGGGTGGTGAGGCACCGGCACAGGTTGCCCAGTGAAGCTGTGGATGCCCCATCCCTGGAAGTGTTCAAGGCCAGGTTGGATGGGGCTTTGGGCAACCTGGTCTAGTGGAAGCTGTCTCTGCCCATGGCAGGAGGGTTGGAATTGGATGATCTTTGAGATCGCTTCCAACCCAAACCATTCCATGGTTCTATGATGATTCTATGAAACTGCTGGAGGAGCTCACAGTCCAAAATACAAGATGGAGGCAGAGCAGAAAGAGGGAAAAAGGGTGGGTGAGAAGAATGGAAATTATTTATGCAACATCGAAGAGTTGAGAAGACAACCCAAGTTTGCAGAATTTCCTCTCAACCTTTACTATTCCTTTCACAATATTCCCTTGTCTGTAACATTACAAGTGCTTCTGTGATATCCTACTCTAACCAAATCATCCGTCAAGGAGCCTTCTTAGTACAATATAAAGTTGCCCTCACTTCAGTGGATTAAACTCTAAATCTTGTAAGTAAATGGATGTACTTGTGAGAAATACCTTTTCAGATGACAATGTGATAAAAAGAGCTTTTATGACAACATTTTCCAGTGCCACTTTTCAATTGTTTTAAAATTTTCAGTCTCATATACATTAAGAGAAGTTTTCAAAGTGTTTCTACTCAAATCCAGAATATTTTTGTTAAGAAGTTCCATGTTGACACAAAAACTGGAACAAAGTGGGACTTTTTTCACCACGATCTCTCTTGAAGACTGCTTTGGGGTTTGTTTTTTTTTTGTTTGTTTGTTTTTTTTTCTTTTGTTTTGTTCTGTTTTGTTTTGTTTTTGTTTCTGTTTTGTTTTTCTGGTTTTTTTTCTTTTTTTTTCTTTCTTCCTGCATTTCTGTGCTGAAGGTGCAGCTGTGAAAGACACAGCCTGAATTCTAGATTCCAGATAAAAATCTGCCCAAATAGCACCTAGAAAAACAATGACTGTTTTTGTAAATGGTGTAAATCAGACCAGGAGTATTTGTGAAGGAATAAATATGGAACCTTGCAATCTCATTTATACAGTCAGTTACCATTTATATATCCATCGTTTAAGAAGTCACTGGGGAAAATGAGTGCAGATACAACCACCTTCAAGTCAGAAAATTAAGGGTGATTAAGAATTTCTGATTAAAGCCCAGTTTAATTACTGGACAGTGTGAAGTCATAGGCAGACCACTTCCAAGGTATTTCCTTGTGTGCAGATGGTGAAACACCAAATGGGATCAAACGAGATTTTAATTGCAAGAATGATGAGAAAAGTCAAGCAGCAAGGTAAGAAGTAGTTCTGTAAAGAAGACTATATAATAATACAGGCAACACAACATGCTAAGAATTCCCAGAGAATTAGACATAATCATAATAAATGATAGGGCTGCACAATGTGTACAGTTACATTTTCAGTTTAAAGAATTAAACAACTGCACGTACTACATATTGTAGAATCACAGAATCATAGAATATCTTCAGGTGGAAGGGACCCACAATGACCATCAAATCAACTCTTATCCTTGCACAGGACAGAACCAAGAGCCACACCATATGCCTGAGAGTGTTGTCCAAATGTTTCTTGAACTCTGTCAGACTTGGGGCTGTTACATGTCCCTGAGGAGTATGTCTCATTATCCTCATGAAATCAATTTTATTATGCTCCTTCATTATTTATTTTTAGAATGATGTCTATATATATAACCTAAGATCTTTTAAAGAAAAAATGAAGAAAGCCCACAGACTGATGTATTGTTTAAATTTTTTTTACCATTTCCTTGCGATTGTCATATTTAGATATATAGAAACATTTCCATCAGAGCGCCTTTTTTTTTTTCTCTCTTTCTATTTTTCTTAGTTCACATAGTTCCTAAAACACTGGAGTTCTGAGTTACTTCTGCATATAAATGCATAAATACTATAAATCTGTGTTCTGAAGCTCAGCTTATCTACAATGCACATGCATGCAGTCCATTACCAAAGTTGAAATAATGTTTAAGGGCATGAATCAGCAGCATACTACCTTTAACCTGGCACTCTGCAGGTGCACTGAATGTTTTTGAGTTCTGGAAAGAGGAAGATGCCTTCACAGCTGGTTGTGTGGTACTCTAAGCCTGCAGGATTAATATTGTTCTACAATAGCTGTAGCCACCACAGTCTTTTCAATTATTCACTGCAAGTATTCTACAAAGTGTTTCTTGCAGCAACTAGATCAACATGTCCAAAGAAATCTCCTAGTAAAGATTAATGAAAGAGAGCACATCAAAGAGTCCAAGACTTGACTAGACTTGCTTTACGTGTGACTGTGAAGAAATGATGGAAGGATAATAACAAACCTCACAGAAAGAAAGAAAGCAAACTCCATGGAGAGGTTCTTACAAGTCCTTGTGGTGATAAAAATAATAGGACAGAAAGAAGACATAGACATTTGATAACAGCTATATCGACTGATTTCAGTTTAGGAAAATCATTTTAATATATCAGAGGAATAAGAACAAAGGAAAGGAAAATGATTTAAGACCAAGGTCCCAATATTGGTCTGAAACATAAATAGATAGACATAGCCTGACATGAAACAGAGCAGTTAGAGACTGAAAAGCTTTCTAATGTGGGCAAAACCTAGCTAGTTTTATGGCACGTCTTAACAGATTACTGACAGGTTTGTACAGATTCTTTACTGCAATATCAGGATGCTGAATTTAATGGCTGGGATGTTCCTTCCAGTTCCATGCCCTTCCCTCCTAGACAGTATGTCAGAGAGATTATGGGCAATACCAGTCTCATTACGGGTAATTATAGGAACTTGTGCTCTTTCTGAGTTATAGAAGGATAGAGTTTATCTACTGATTTACATTCAAGAGGTCACCCAGAGCTGAAGGATAATTTTAATTGAGGTTGTAATTAAAATATCTGCTTCATAACGGCTTTTCCTGTTCTTAATGAATGTGTTCATCTATGCTTATTGATTTATATATTAATAAAGAAAAGTCAAGCGTCGGACTTGTTTACCGATTCTTTCAGGATTTGTTTAGTGCTTTAAAGCAAAATCAATGTTTGTAAAAAACACTGCAGAAGCAGAGAGGTTGGGTGTCACGAGATGTTTGGCTCGAGGACTGTAAATCAGAGCAGTATAAATGTGACTATATGAATTTGTAATTATTTTCAAAAGGGAACTACATCTGATACCAAAAGTTACGGGGACTCAGAGCTTGTCACTCCAGTTCCTGGGATCATTTTGCCTTCTACTGCTTTTCATGATGTGCTGGAACTCTAAAAATCTCTAGGGAACTCTAAAAGTCTTAGGGGAAGGGGCAATAATAGAATGCACTTGCCCTGATGCAGAAGAGATTGATTTTCCCTGAAAAGGGTGTGGGGTTCTGAAATCAGATAAATTTAGAGGTAAGCAATAACTAAAGTATATAGGATAGACGCCTCTTCTCTTAAATTGCAATGACCATCTCTGTGGACCTTGTTTCATTTGAATTTGAATAACTTGAAGGTTTAAGAGAATGTTCAATATGGAGAATTTAGAAATTGATTGTTCCTGAGAAAAAATTGCACTAAATCCGGGGAAATTTTGCCTTGGATCAATATTATGATATAGGAAATATTTTCTTATAAAAAAACCCCAATGCTTTCCTTCAAATACAGACTAGATCTAAAAAAACTATAGAATAACTATTTCTAGATTTATCCTCAAATTTGCCTTCAAACAGCTAGTTCTTTTCAGCCACACCACAATGAAATGAATGGTGTATTTAAGTTCACAGAATGTCTTCATGACTAGTCAAGTATCTGCTGTCCCAGAAATCAGGGAAATATTGAGGATAACCATATGGAGGTGGTTACCTGTATGATGGAAAAGAGTCTTTCCAATTGTCTTTTCCATGGTTTAGGTATAAGCAGATTTAAAACAAACTGCCAAACCACTGGTAGAGATCAGATCATTCAGTACTACCGTAAGAATATTTGACACATTATACAATATTATTAAAAGTTATCTGTAAAATTACAAAATAAATAGAATCCCATTTATCTCTTGATAGTAGTGTACAGTCTGGAAAGAAGACAGCCTGACTCTCATACCCAAGGATGTTGTTGTATGCTTGGTAGTTAGAGAGGAAAAAAACCACTTCGTGTTTTTCACTTGTAGTTATCTAAAACTAAGAAATAGGGCTGGCTGTAAATTTTGTTCAAACAGTTTCTGATGGAAAAGTTGACCTTTGATGAAATGCCCTTCTTAATGAAAAGAATGTTATTTTCAGAGAAAGTTTCTGTTTTTCCTTTACAAAATTACTCCCAGACAAAAAAATTCTAAAAAAGGAAAGAAAGCCTTTCCTGTGACTGTTGTCCCAATGAATGAGAATCATTTCACCTAATTATATCCCTACCTTTAGGGATACAGCCACTTAGTGCAGGAATTTAGTCCACCCTTACCTTTCCCTAGAATCAATAAAAAACCAGAGGAATCACCTGACCAGTTATAGATGTCTACAATAAAATGGATCTCACTTTGCAAGTGCTCATTTCTGTCCTTTTGGCTACAAATAAAACCTGCAGATCTCTCAAATCAGGTTAAATGAATCCAGTCCTAGCTGCTATAGGCTTTTGGTCTCTTTCTGTTAAACAGTGGGGCTGGTTTTGGCTGGGGTAGAGTTAATTTGTTTCACAGTGGCTGGTATGAGGCTGTTTTGTATCAGCGCTGAACACAGAGCTGATAATATCGAGATGTTTTTGTTATTGCTGAGCAGGGCTTGCACAGAGCCAAGGCCGCCTCTGTTTGTCATATTGCCACACTGGTGAGGAAGCTGTGGGGCACAGGAGGCTGGGAGGAGACACAGCCAGAACATGTGACCCAAACTGACAAAAGGGATATTCCAGACCATACGACATCATGCTCAGTGCATAAAGCGGGGGAAAGAAGGAGGAAGAGCAAGGATATTTGGACTGATGGTGTTTGTCTTCCCAAATAAATGTTACAAGTGATGGGGCCCTGCTCTCCTGGAGATGGCTGAACACCTGCCTGCTCACGGGAAGCCGTGAATTAAGTCTTTGTTTTCCTTTTGTGTTCGGCTTTATCTCAACCCACCTGTTTTCTAGCTTTTAGCCTTCCAGTTCTCTCCCTGATCCTTCTGGCAGGAGAGTGAGTGAGTGGCTCCCTGGTGCTTGGTTGATGGCTGTGGTGAAACCACAACAAACAGCAAGGAATATTTCCAGGACTTCATCTCCCCTAATGTATGACAGATGTTCAGCTCATATTTGATGCATTACCTCCTCCTATCAAGACTGAGAACTATGATGCATTATGTCAGGGAATTAATCCCAAAAATGAAATTAGAGATGTGAAGTGCCTGGACCATGGGTCCTGCAGGATGCCTCAAATATACATTTTGGAACTGAATAGGTCTGTTTGGGGTGAAAACATTCAGGAGCTTGAGAAGAAATTGTATGATTTGCCATTGAAATTCCACACTTGTGGAAAGTGTTTTTGGGGGGCAGTTTTTTCTTAGTTTTTTTCTTGTTGTTTTTTTCTTTTATGTATTCTGGGAAGGTTTTTTTCATCCAACAGTCTCAGCCAGGCAGTGGCATTTTGAGTCCTTCCCCATGTCTTCTGACAGGACTCCAAATTTTCCAGAAACTCCTTTTCTCTCAGGAAAGAATTCAGAGCACTCCAGCTCAGGTCCTGGTGAATGTGTGGGTTATTCACTCTGAGTGTTTGGTCAGCCAGTGAGGAGGCAGCATCCACATTTGAGGTAAATCCAGAGTGTGTTTTAGGTCAGGCTCTACAGGGGGTTCCTGTACTCAGCAGCATCAGTCAGGGTGGTGTGGGCACACAAGTTTGCACGGCAGTTTGCACAGGCAGGGTGAACAGGGAGGTGTAATCTCCCTGCCATCAGCTCAAAAGGAGAGTTCAGGAATGGTTCCCACTCAGCAGGGTCACAAGTCCCCTGTGTGTGTTGGAAAGGATGTGGCAACACAGAGCTGCCATGGAAACATACAGAAGTCCAGGTAAGGGGCTGCAGGGAGTGCCAGATCCTGGTCACAGTGTAACATACCTGTGAAAGAAGGAAATGGTGCTACAATGCATGATAGATGTCAAAAATTCCCATACCTTCTCAGGTGCTTCCAATAAACCATATTTTCAACGTTCTCTGTAGTAAATAGTCCACCTGCATGGGCAGGCAAACATGGGCTTGAAGGACTCACAGAGTCATAGAATCATGGAGATTCCAGTCCAACCTTCAGTTGAATATTAACATGCTCACTAAACCATATAATGAAGTGCAATGTCAGTTCTGTTTTTGAACACTTCCATAGATGGCAATTTCACTGCTTCCCTGGGCAGCCTGTTCCAAAGATTAACCAGAACCCCCAGCCCTGCACATACTGCAGGCAGGCAGGACACAGTGGTATATCCTTCTGAGAGTAAAGCAGTCAAAAATGTAATTTCTAGTAATCCGAATGTAACATATCTCCTCCTTGTCCAATGTTGTTTTTATTACATCACTTACAGGCCCAAGGAGGGTTTCTGTTTTCCCCAATGTGGAAATGCTTACATTACTCCACACTTCTTCCTACACTTGTAGTCCGCCAAGGAAAATACTACTTATTGGATTTATACTTCTGTCTGGGAAATTTCCTGTTTTCACCTTCTCTCCAGCTTTTGGCTCAGAGAGAAACAGCAATTAGCAGTGACCCAGGATCCAGTCCTTGGAGTGCACGGCTGTATAGTGTTCTCA
>WEKY01053529.1:15834-55089 GCA_013390045.1 Picathartes gymnocephalus | reverse complement strand
AAAAAATAGTCTGAGGGACAGACACTGAGACATTCTTAAGAATAAAAACCCTCTTCTGTCAATATGTCTCTAATTTGCTTTTCCTTCCTTTCTCCTGAGCTCTGTTTGCCAAATAGAAACAAACAGGGACAAGTATCTGATTTCGTGGATGTGCTTGTAACTTTGAGTATTGTAAAGCTGTAGCTAGGGCAGCCCAGAAAGCTAATTGATCTCTGGAGTTCCTGGATGGCAAACAAGACATTGCTCTGGTCCTTTCTAAGACCAGAGTAAATCAGGAATGCACAGATTTGCTGCTTAGCAACAGGACATAAGTCTCTGTGAACAGAGATATTTTCTAATAAAATTAAAGGAACTAGAGATTAGCAGTACCTAGCTATTCATCCAGTCCTTGTCCTGGGGCTAAAGGAACACTCCTGGTAATGCCTTACCAGCTCTGTTTGAAGTGTCTCAGACCAGTGAAGTCACCATGTTTGCTCTCTTGAGAAAATCCACATTTTTAAAATCACAGCATCATAAAGATTGGAAAAGACCACTAAGATTATTGTGTTCCAAAGTTTTTACTAAACTCTCAGTAAATAAAAGAAAGCAAGTATTTACATAACTTTGTGGGGTTTTTTTTGGTTTTTTTGGTTTTTTTTTGGCTTTTGGCTGTGATTTGTATTTGTATTTTAAGGTTAAAAGAAAGGAAGGAATGTCTACATGTCAGGGAGTTTGAGCCACACCACAAACCGCTTCTGAAAATTTTACCCCAAACCTGCCTCCACCTGGTGCACTGCGTGCTGTGGACTCACAAGGAATAGCTTTATGCTCTGCATGGCAGCACTGACTGCCCAGTTTCCTGATCGAGGGGAACCTGAAGCCCAACCAGGCCAGCTAAGCATCTTGTTTAAACAGCAGGGACTGAAATGGCTCTGCCATCTTTATAGTAGCAATTATCAGTATCAGTGACCACACAAAAGGGCATGAGTTAGCAAGAAGTGCCAAACAGTTTATGTACAAGTCACATACATTTAGGCAACAAAAAACTTACCATTGACTTTCTTGGCTTGCTTTCTGAGAGAACTATGTAGTTGTTTTTCTCTGTGTTTTAGCAAAGGAGTCATCAGCCAGGTCCAGCCTGGGAGTTTCTGTAGTAGTCTGCAGCAGTCTTTTCTGTTTCCTTTGATTCTCCCAGTGTAATGATTTCCTACATCAAACAGAGTTTGAGTCCATTTTTTTCCCCTCTTATATCTGTTCCTAGAGCTCAGCATTCACATTTGTTCTAGTTATCCAAGCCTCCTGCCCTTCCTCTGTACTTAGCTCTGTTTCTCACCACATTATCCAATTAGCACATCACCAACTATCCTGTGTCTGCCTCTTTCCTCTGACCCAGCAGTATTTACACCAGCTCAGTCACACTTCCTATTGATACTCCTCTTATCCATTGAAGACAATGGGAATGCTGTCTTGTTTAAACAAAAGAAAGTCCATAAAAATATTTTGCTGTATAAAGATCTAAAATGCCCAGCAATAAAATAGCACACTGTGGGTATCCTTTGGTGTTGGGCATATTTGGTGGTGTTTGAGTGCATAAATTACGTTGAATATGAAATTATCTTTTGTGTGCATTGCAGTGATATAGACCAGTTTACAATAGTAAGCCATGCTGACCCTTCCTAATATGAAATTCTCAATATATTAAATATTCTACTGCTGGTTTTGGGACTGTGGTAATAGGTTTGATGGGCTTCATATCATGAGTTTCAAAACCAAGACTTCCATATTGCTGTTCCAAGAATAAGCTTTCCTGAGTGTGGTTACTCATTTTTTAAGAGGAATCTCTGTTAAATACTTTGGGGGGGCTTTTTGGAGATGAAAATGCCTATTGGATTAGGGAGTATGGAACAAAACTGAGAAATAAAGTTAGAGAATAAGTATGGTCAGCCTTTTATTTATAGTTCAAGTCAGACACAGACCAAGTGATTTTAACTCTGTAGCATACTGAATTACTTAAAGCCTGGGGTTGTGATCTCATCCAACTTTTAGAAATTATGTTGGGTCAGGAGAATCTACCCCATCCAAACACACACACATGCCTCCAGTGAAAAGTTAGAATTGTCAGTAAAGGCCACTGTTCACTAAAATCTTCTTTGTTCACTAAAATCTGGTTTTATCTGAATTAGTGTGGCTGGGAACAGCTGTGCTTTCTGACTCTTATGGATGAGGAGGTAAGTATTTACTTATGTTTTCTTACTCCCAAAGGTATTTGAGAGAAAGACTTTAAAATTTGTTATTTGAATGATTCACATAGAAGAAAACATTTTTTAAAGAGCAAGTACTTTGGTCAGCATTCAAATTTAATCTCCATTTCGTAATTAGTTTAAGCACGGGTAATAAAGGTATGCATATTACAGAGTACACATGACGTAGGAGCACATCTCCTTACATATCAGTGGGATCTCTGCTCCCAAATAAATGGGTTTTTTTGAAAGGTTTTTCTGAAAGTTTGCACATGCACCAAAATTCTTCATATCCTTCCCATTTATAAATTTTTCATTAAAAATATGGAATTTCACAGCCCAGTACAGTAGTGTTTCAATAGAAAAGCAGTCCAGTTTCCTTCTCAAAAGTACAGTAACAGGTTCACAGAGAGATTTAAAGGACAGATGAGTGTGCACATTGGTGTTAAAGAGAATGTATGACCTAGCACCTTCTTCATGTCTGACATTTTTGCATCCCATGGCTGCCTTACTAAGGAAATCATATGCTGATGCACTTATTATCTAGGGCACATGGGAAGAACTAGATCTCTTGCACCTGGTATTACAGAAACATAACTTGAAATTAGAAAGAGAAGAAATTTGTACATGGACAACTACTTCAAGACTATGACTGACCTTCATTAGTGATCAATGAGACATTAACTTTTGCCAGTTGTTCTTGGAGAAGGAACAATGTCTTATGGAAAAGCTGGACAATTATACCGCTCTGAAGCTGGTCATGCACAAGATCAGAATCAGTCCTCTGAATTGCTGCCTTTTTATCTTCGTGACTTCAGTCTGAATTTACTTTTATCTTGACTTTAAAATGGAGACTGCAGAATAGATCATAAGTGTAGAGAAAGAAAAATTAAAGGTAGTCAAGCAGTCACGTCACATTGTCTCAACATCCCTTTTTTTTTTAATGTTTGACTTTTGGTGTGAATTCCCATTCACAGATCTTTGTCAGGCACTAATTTTCATAAGTACAAATGTTACTGAAAACTCAAATACAGTATTAAAATCACTTATTAATAATAACTTAAGAAAACACAGTTTTCTATGTATAGACCACATTCAAAGAACTTTGCTCTCAAAAAAGAACCTGGAAGATTAGCTGTCACATACAAATCTTGTAAAAATGTAAGTGGAATTTGATGCTATTCTAATATCTTAGAGGGTAAATTATTAATGTTCAGTGTTATAGAAAAAATGTGTCTTCTGGGTAAATACACAGCCTCGCTCAAATGACATTCATGTACCCTCGCTCCGAAACTATGAGGAGGAAAAAGTCAATATCTTTAGAATGTGAAATGTGGAATACTAAAAGAAACATAGTACCAAGATATGGGCTTTAAGTTTCTAAATACTATCTATTCTCTGGCAAGAATTTTTCCATGTTGCTGTCAGACAAGTTAACAGATATCAAAAATTCAGTACAGTATTTAATTTGAATATGTACATTCATAGTTTATTTACATGCAATACATACATAAGCACACACATACTTATGTGAAGTATTTATACATAGATTAAATGAATGTAATATATATACACACATATATATACATACATTTATATACACTCATTCTGATCTTCCAGAGCATTTATAATGGATAATTACTATTATGCATATATGTATCTACACAAAAAGATACATGAAGTGGATGTACTATATAGAACAATTTTTCTCTTGCTATTAAGGGAAATATGATTTTCAGGTGTTTTCCCACCAAAGGTGACTGGGCTCTGGGTGCTGTAACGCAGCTTTTTGGAAATCATTACATCTTTGTAGAACCCTCTATGATTTAGGGAGGAAGTCAGAGCTTCCTTATGTGTTTATATTTGATACATATTCTAAAATTTGTTTGTGCAAACAGTTTTTAATTTATTGTTGAAGGAGGAGGAGAAATTCCTGGCTTGGGGGCTTTAATCTTTTTGGGGTTTTTTTTGATTGAATATGTGTTGTTCCAGTGATGCGTACAAGCTAGACATTATGTCTGTCATTTTCAATGGAGTTGGAAGACAGTTCCTAATTTTTCAAACTCTTTTTTTTTTTAATTTAATTTTATTTTTAAATTTTTTTTTTAAATTTCTGCCCTGAATGTTATTTTCTGTATAACCTGTTCCCTGGGAATACACTGGCACCTTGGCAATTGCTGGGCTATGGATATGGGCAGTGTTCTGGTGACTTCTGTCTGTCTGTATGCAGCCCCAGGGCTCTGAGCATATGAAAGGCATAAAAGTTATGTGCAGATGTAATGAAGTCCTTAGGAATAGAAATGGTCACTCCTGCCTTTCACCCACAATTTTTATATTAGTTTCTGAATTTTGGGAAGTAATAGATTGTGGATTTTAGGAGTCTTGCAATACTTTTATATGAGTCCTTCTTCCACTTACCTACAGCTTCAAAGTTTTGTCTTATTCCTTCTTCAGCCTTAAGAAAATGTTTTATTGCTCTACAATCTTCCAAGTCTATCTTAGCCTTCAGTCTTCCAAAATAAGCCCTGAATGACTGTTAAACAACGATTTCTAGACTTTTCTTGGGTTGCCAGTGTAGACCAGTCTATACAGAGGTTGACATTCAAGAGTACTAGCCATTTTTAATCCACTCTTTTTAGTTATTAATTTATTTTAGACACAAGTACATTTCCTAGCATTCATTTAAGGATCGGTTTAGCCTGAAGTTGGAGAAAAATCAGGAGTGGATATACCTTGTTATTTTGTGTCTTGTGTAAATTCCAGAATTTATTTATTAAGGAGATTTGATAAAATATTTAGGAAAAACATGATTCTATTTTAAATCAATGGGATAGGAATAGGATAGAAAGGTGTTTGTCTTCTTAAATATTTTGAAATAGGTATAAAATTAAGAATTTCAACACTTGTGGTGGTTTTAGGTGTACTATTTACACTGTTTTGAAAGAGTCTGATTTCCAGGGCATGTGCTGATTCTGTAAAATCATGTTTCAAAAAATTGCCTAAAATCAAGTACCCAAAAGAAATAAGTTTTGAAAAGGAAACCTAGACCAAATTATTTGGCCTTTTGATGTGTTTATTTTTTTTTCTCATCTAAAAATTACGAGAAAATACGTTGCTTCTTTTGCTCATCTTACTCAGATAATGATGTATTTGAAAGAAAAATGCAACATCCTGTAAAGAAAGATTGTAGGGAGTTACTACTGTCACTGGTTTGAGCTTTCCTTAGCACAGCTCAATATGCATATCTCTCGGTTTTGTTCTCGACTAGGAGGATATTTGATTATTTTCATAAAATGTGGCTATCTTGCAGAAAAAAAGAAGAGTTTTCTATAGGTTTGCTCATATGAAGAGATATTGATACAATGGATGTTCAGATATTTTTGGTGCTTTTTTGTCCCAAATCACTAGTACTTTATTTACTGTTTAATATGACTTTTAAGTACTGTCAAACTCTTGGAGATTTGGCAATAATCCCAGAATACCTAGAGTCCTTCCTGAACCCAAGTTAACATGCAATAAAACCCATTCTCCGATTTTTTTAATTTTTTTTTTTTTTTTTTTTTATAAGTTGTAACAATNTTTTTTTTTTTTTAATAAGGTGTAACAATAAAGGTATAGCAGTAACCAGAACAACAAAGATCCATGATGTGATAAGCCTGGTCCTGAGCCTGGGTGACTCTACGCTACTGAGGAAGCACTGACTGCCGCGAGCACGGTGCCATGCTGACAATATCTGCAGCAATTTAAGTCCTGCTCAGACAGGACTAGCAGCACTAATTAGGAATGGATTTTCCAGGAGATGTCCGTCAGCTCAGAGGAAGAACAGGACTTCCACCCTTCATTTGATTTATGGGCAGTTTGGAGGACAGAGACATCCAAGGGAAGGTTTCATGGAGACATCATAGCAACCTTCCAGCATCTGAAGGCAGCCTGCAGGGGAGACAGAGAGGGATTCTTCACCAAGAACTGTAGGGATGGGACAAAGAGTAAGGGGTGAAAATTGAAAGAGTGGAGACTTTGATTAGATATATGGAAGAAATTCCTGTGAGGGGAGAGTGATACTGGGACAGGTTCCCCAGGGAGGTTGTGGATGCACAAAACCTGTCATTTCCAAAGCTGTTTTTCAAGGATAAAATTCTTCTTCACAAGCAAAAATTTCCATTGTGAATGTAAACCTGAACTGAGCTAATCCTGAGTGATTTTACTGAGATAATAAAGGTATGTATTTAGAAAATTACATTTATAAACAGAGATGTAGGTTTTTTAATGTATTTTAAGTGTAAGTTTGTATTTTTTCTACACTATTGTGTTACAGTGTGTCTGTCTTGTATTGTTTGTTCATTAAGGTTGCTGCACAACAGGCTTAAGCCTGATTGTTCTCTCCACTAGTCCATAAATAACAATAATAACAACTAAAAAAGAAATTCTTCTTTTAACTCAGAAAAAATATTCCCTGTAGATGTGCTGCAACTCTGGAGGCTACATGCCTCCATGAAGATTTTTTCATGTCCTACTGCTTATGGCCTGAAGCCACACCACCTTGAGCTGTGATCTTACCACACCTCCCAAATGAAGCATTATACAGTCAGCCCCGGGAAGAACCATCTCCAGAGCCATATCAGGGCTGCTAAACCCTTGTGCTGGTAACTCATTATATGTTTTGAGGTTTTTTCCCCCATCAACCCATGAAGCCAAGTACCACTGTGGGACCAAAAGGTGGATCTTTCAATATTGTGAGAGCAGAGTTTGGTCAGCCAAAGAAATTTTAATCCTACAGCTTCGTGGAAAAGGTATGCAAGTTAATGTGACAGTTGAGTTTTCCAGGAGAATGTTGGAGAACATTCCAGAAGAGTTAGATGTCAAGTTTGCATGGTCAAATTCATGTGAAAACATTGCATTTAAAAAAAAATACATGAAGATGCCACTTTGGCTCACACTGAATTTTGTGGTTAGTAGCAGCCTGGGCTGCTTTGTATTTTGGTAATTTGTGTCTACAGAAGCAGTTTGGTTTTATTTGTAAGAAACTGGAATTGGATGCAGGTGACTTGGGTTCAAATTCCATGTATGACCTCGGACATACCTCTTCCCCTTTGATACTCATTTTCTCCCGTGAAAAGTAAAGATACGAATATTTCTCTATTTGTCCTATCCAACCTGACTGTGAGCTCTAGATTTCAGAGTGAGTTGGTACACCACCTTGGTCTGTGGGGCCATCTTCACAGCTGGCTGCTGTACTCCTATAACCCCTAGAATAATAATGGTTCTCATTAGGGACTCCTCTTAAAAAGGTGCTTTATCATGGCTAGAGAAATCCTCTTTCATATTATTAATTAAAATGAAATCCAATTCTTTTCAGCTATGGACCATGACATTTGCAGTGGGAACATTAAGGGCAGAGAAATTTAAAAGAGGTATGTTGAAAGTTTTATGATTGAAGGCTTGAAGATGCATTTGCCCTCTCCTCTCCCCTCCCTGTATGCACTGTTTCAGATCCATTGCTTATTGACTGATAGACTTATTGGTGAATTCTACAGCAGTGATCCAGCCCAGGGAGGTCAGCAGGGTGCAATTACCAGCAGAACAGGCTTGGGTGTGCTTCTGAACCACTCCTCCCTGCACAGCTCTTTCAGTATGCATATCACATCTCCCTGCTTGTAGCAGGCTGATGAGTGTGTGCAGTTAGTGCAGGCACACATATACTTCTGCGCTTTCCCTGAAAGTGGAGCATTAGCAACTGCAGTCAAAACACACCGTTGCTTCTTCAGCTCTGATCCGAGCAGCAACTGTCTAAATCTGTCTGGAGGAGCTAGGAGACAGCACTGGAGGCAAGTTTAAAAAGGACCTAGTGACACCCTGCTGTCACATCTGGTTTCGTGGACCTACTTGTTAGTAGTCCATTTAAAATTACTTTCCTAGTCCCATCTGTAGTGCACATTCTTGAGAAGTGGCTGGCTGGGAAGGAAGGAGCTCACTGCTGAAGGTATGTTGCAATCCTCTTTACCTTACATCTTGTGCTGAATGCTTTTATCTGTGCATCTCACTTGCAGACATTCCTGGTACATGCAGTTTTGCACTGAGAGCTGATGGAGAAGGGCTTTAACAAATCATAGCATTAGGAATAAACAGACAGGTAATTTGTTTTGTTTTTTTTTCCCCTTTCAATTACCCATGCTGATTGTTTGTTAAGGGGTAAAATTAAATGACTGGATTAAACTTTCAGGAAAGATGACAACTCTGACAGCATGTAGCATCACAAGCAAATAGACTGCTGTTATTTCTATCAGGGCAAATTGTCCATTCATTGGTTGTTTAACTGTGGACATGGAACGTTGCTTTCAAAAAGATGTGTTTATTAAATATGGGCTGTGTATGCACTGCCAGCTGAAATTTGCATATATGTTTTTAGATTTGAAAAAAAGACTCTTCCTTTAACTTTCAAAATGCTTTGGGCTGCAGTATACTTCTTTAGAAAACAGGAGTGAGCCAGGCTTTTCATTTCACTTAAGTTCTTTAAGTGGCATATATTCATCTGGTAAAAAGACTTTGCCAAATACAAGAAGTTTGCTGTTATTGCATTTCCATAAATGTAACAGCTGTGAAAAGCATGAATATTCATAGTGTTTAGATTTTTGCTCCAAAGATTTTTATGATAATTCTGACTTTTCAGATGGGTTGGGATCTTAGATCAAAGAATTATGCAGGTTGAGATATTGTGATAAGCCATATATAAGTGTTTCCTCAAAACACCCCTATTATAGATAAACATATACTGCAGCACATAGGTTACTGTACCTTTTATTTACTCGCAGCCAACTTGATCTGTTGCTTTTACTTTTGGATTCTTTTGCTAACAGGTCATCAGCAATGAAAATGAAGTTCAGATGCTGGTCTCTGATGGGATGTTATTTTCCTAATGTTATATATCTTCAAAACATATCCAAGACATGGCTAATATTATAATGACTAAATTTTAACTTGGTACATCCTGTGTTTTCACTTACTGAAAACTTATTTTGGGATGTTTCTAAGGGCAGCGAAGCCCATTGCTATCTCAGTGTATTTTAAGTATGTAAAGTGATTTGAGTAATCTTTTCTTCGGAAAATTCTCCTGTCAGTAGTTTATCAAAATTTTATGAGCAGCAGAGATGGCCCTCCCCTGTAGGTAGAAGTAGAATGGTCTTGAAAATACATAGGCAGCATGTGTTCATATGTGTTTAGAGATAATTAACCTAAAAAACGTAAATAATCCTAGCTGCCTCTAGATCTCAGTGACTTCCCTATTACTAAAAATATTCTATTAATGGGTCATACTGCAGATTTCTGTAACTTCACAGTGAATAAAACAACAAGACAGGAATTGTGTTATATAAAACCATCTCAGAAACCCTCTTAAGGCTTGTTGTAATTATTTCTTTAAAAATCCTCCGAGTACCTGGGAAGTGCCGGGAGCCGTGGAGTACCTGCCTCTCAAAAGTGTGACAAGTGGAGCTGTCCATGCGTGCTCGAAGTGCGTTTAACATTCCTAATGTCCAGGGGCACCTCTCTGGCAGACTGTCCTCACTCAGGCCGGACTCTGCTGCTCACCACTGGCAAGGTCAGCCTGGCTGGAGAGCTCTGCCTCCCAGCTGCTCCAGCCCTCAGACTCAGCTGGGCTGTCACTTAGTGTCTCCTCCTCAGGGGACAGAGAAAAAACCATTTGTCCCTTTCATCTGTCATTTTTAATGACAGCTGAATCAGTCTGGGGCTTAGGTGGAAAGTTTCTGTTTGTCCCCTCCTATCCACCCCCCTCCACATAGTGGATATGCAGGGACTGCAGACAAGAAATACATTTAAATACATATGAGAAAAAGAACAATTTAATGGGTCAGATCCTGTTTCTGGCAAGAGGAAAATCAGACTACTCTCCAGAAAAAAGTAGGAAGTTGTTTACATAAACAGAAGTTGTTTACAGAGGTGCAAACTGGTGCAAAATCTCTTTCCCTTGGTGCTGTTTGAATTTCTGTGACCCGAGGACCTGGCTCTGTTCCTTTAAAGCTTGGGTTTATTCCAGGAAAAGTAGCCAAAATGGGGAATTTGTCTTTTCACTCACTAGGAAGAAAACCTGCCTGTATACGGTGACAACAACAGATATCTGAGAACAAACGCCTTTTTTCCTTTCCCCTCACCAAAGCGTAGGAGTAAAAAAAACCCATTCCAAAATAGCCAATGAATAACATCCTCCCAAACACCTCTGTTTAATTCCTTTTAAGACATATAAGGTCTCCTCTTCTGCTGTAATGTGTGTCAGGCTCCTTCCTGATCTCCAGCACTGCGTTGGAGGATGCGAGAGTTAATTCACTTTGACCCCTCAGCCGCCTCACCCCTGCGCCTCCTCAAAGCAGATTTGTTGACGGTATCAAATGCAGCCGCTGATGCGTTTCTCTTCTGCCTTGCGAGTCAGAGGCGGCACCCGGAGCCTCGGATGCGTTTTGTTAAGTTACAGTCCCTCAGCCCCAGCACTGCGATTCCCAAGCCGAACAGCCCTCTAGTGTTTTGAGGTATTTGTTGCAAAGAGGTCTGTGTAGCTGTTGCTTGCCTTTAGCAGACGTAAAGAGGGGGATTTGAGACAGCTCACAAAAGCTTAATGGATTTATTGGAATCTAGAGTGATTGGTAAAGCCACACAGCATCCAATCCTTCTGTCTGGGAAAAGAAAGAGCTGGGTTTTGAGTACTTTTAGAGTGCCAAAACCTCTATGATTGCCACTACTGCACGGCGGTGAGTCTGTCAGAGGCTGCTGACATACAAACTGCTGCAGAGTTGTAATAGAAGACAGTTAGCTGTTTACACACTGTAACTGGTATTTCTGAGAGCATCTTGTATCACACACACGCTGCAGCACTGGAGTACTGCACAGGCTCCTCAGCTCTCCCATGGATGACAGCTGAAAATGAAGATGAAGGGGAGGAAATGCCACGAAGCCTCAATATTGTAGCAAACTGGGATCCAGATGGCAAACCTTTTTACAGCAATATTGTGGATTAACTTTAAGACTCCCCTGGCTACTACTTTCCTGTTTATTTTGTCTTTCCTTAATGCTGTTTTGGTGTGACCTTTCTTGCAGGGTAATGCCACAAAAATGCATGGTTTCAGGCATAGTCTTCTATCAGGAGAACTTTCATCTCTATTAACTCCTTCAGAGCTAATTAACTGATTGCATGATCAGTAGCAACAATTTGAACTATATATGGAAAAAATGCATTCCCAGTACAGGCAAAGTATGAGTCCAAGGGGTTTTGCACCTAAAGGAAGAGAAATAACCTGTTGGAGGGAGAACAGGTTTTCACTATTCTGGGCTTTCTATACAGAAGTAATTTTTGGTACTGCAGCTGCAATAATGGCTGAATTTCTTCACAGGGGAGATGCAAACCTCAGGTTGGTGCTGTACATATGCCAACACTTTTGAGGCTAGATGTCAGGTAGTTTTGTTTCTCCCTATAACTTACAGATCCAGTCTTGTCTTCTTGTAAGCTGCTGCTGGTGCTTGAGTAGGCTCTTCCTTCTTCGTGCAGTCGCAGCAAGGATCATCACTGCCCACGTCTTCTCCAAAAAGCTGGTTGGTGAGACACCCAGTGGTGACAGTGAGCACCCGAGAGCTGGACAGTGGGACCTCCCGGCTGCCCTCCTGCAAGTTATTCTTTAGCAGAAATCTTGTCAGAAAGTCACCCTCAGACAACACGATGCTTTAGATTCCTTCCCTTTACTCTCCAATTCTGTCACTACCTGATGCAGTTTGCATGTAAATTATTATGAAGAAATATTATTTAAATACAATGACTCCAGAACACCTCTAGATATTTTTGGTCTAGATTATGCCACTTTGGAAGTGCGTTTGTAACTCATTCCCATATGTGCAAAGTATGGGAATGAAGACCAAGTTCCGCTCCAATTCTGTATCTCACATGACAGGTACATTCAAAACCTGATGAAATGGGAATTAATAAATCCACATCCAGGTCCCACACTGTGACACAGTTCATCTGCCATCACTGCCATCCCTGCCCCAACTGATGACTTAAATTCATTATATGTCTCTCCGCTTAGCCTGAAAATTTCTTTGAGCTACCTTTATGAGAGCACAACTTATAACCAGAAACCAAAAATTAGATTAAATTCCAGATTAATCCCAGAAATAAACCTCTGTCTAATTAGTCAAATATTTTTTTAGGCTCTACAGATTGTATTGACCAGCTCGCTGTTAACTAAAATGGGAGCTTAGTCTTCTATCACCTGATAATTTGTCACTGGTTTAGTGAATACTTTCTTCTTGGTCTCCTGTGCTCTGGACTATCAACCCTTGCAAACCAATAATTAACTGTTCTGGATCTTCCTGAAGGTGAGGAGGAATAATTCATTACAATGAAATAGTGGTTTTTACCATAAAGTTACTAAGCAGAGGTATGGCAGAGTGAATAATGCAGGAGGTGGTTTGCTTTCAGGAAGGTTCCTAACAAACATTTCCACTAGCTGTACATTTGGACTTGGCCAGAGAGTGGTGTTTACATTATTTTGGTGATATAAAAAGCAGTTGAGAAACAATTATGAAATTCCCTATATTCTAAGACTCTGGAGAAATGTCATTATCCAATTTTATAAAATAAATTAAATAAATAATGAGAAAATGTAAAACTAATCCAGTTTCAGATGCATGGGTAAGCTAACGCATAAAATTAAAAGACCTACTATAAAATGTTGGTAAGTTTTATTTTGCAAGAGAAATGCTGCTGTGGTTTCTGTAAATCCAGGGGATAAAAAAAACAATTTATAAGTGCTTTTGATTAAATATTTTAACTTACTATTTATAAATAAAGCTATAGTGCTTACTAGTTTTCTCTTTAATAAAACCCAAATTCTGATATCTCTAAAAGGTGATGGCAGATGTAGCTGGGCTTATTAGAGATGAATAAAGCTCTATAATTTTTTTTTCATTGCACTAGATTTTTTCTAAACAAAATCTCTTATCTCAGAAAGCCATCAAGTTCTCACAAGGAACATAAATCACAGCAGAATAGGCAGCCTCCTGCTTCATTCACTGAGCTCCATATGCTTATCTACCTCGCGTTTCTGCTCCTAAAATACTTCAGTCAACATTCTTTCTGAATTGTGATACGTCATGTTAATCAGCCTCTACAGTGTCCCAAAAATGTATGTTAATTAGACTTTTGATGAAGGAGAATATTTTTACAGGATTTTTTGCATAAATCACACACACAAGCATGCTCACACACAGAAACCTTTTTAGAGAGGAGGACATTTTTGGACCTCATTTTTTGTGGAGCACATTGTGACCAGCATGCTGTTGCTGCCTGTGAGCAGGAACACGTATGTGGCAGTATGCCAGGTCCCATAGCAAGAAGCAAATCAACTTTAAGTCTACTCTGGGCAAGAAAAAAATGTATCAAGGAGAGAGAAACATAACAGTTTCCTCTTCCTTTGTCCTTCTTTCCCCCCACTCCCTTTTCGGCACTTTGTTCTCTGGGTTGTATGTTGTCAGTGGTGATATCAGCCTTTTTAGTGTTATCATGAAAGAATATTGTCATGTTATGGTTGATTAATGTCTTCAGTTAATCTGTTCTTCCAGAATAATCAGAACTCAAAAATCAAAATAATTTATTTGAATTTAAATCAATTTAAATAAAATTTAATTAAATTTGCTGACTTTCACACTTCTTATAAATTACTTGGGCCCACTGAAAATATAAAAAGCCATACTGAGGCTTGTTCCAATGAATCTTGTAAGTATTAGCACTGCCTGGCTGCAAATCTCTCAAATTTTATTATCTTCTGACCTCCTTTGCTATAGTTTTATGTTCCACCTTGTCCTTCAGGTCTGTGTTCAGACTGCTTACAAGTCTGAATATGTCTGTCTCATCTGTCCCTCTTGCTGGAGGGTTGAGGCTGAGTGAGCAAAAGAAGAAGGATGCAGGCAGTGCTTTCTGTCTCCTCTGGGCAGCCCTCAGTCTGTAGCTGTGTAGGCAAGCACCTTCAGCTGCCATTTACCTGTACAGCTGGGGCCCTGATTGATGTGTTCTGAGGTGCCCCCATGAATACACTCCACCTTCTATATCTTAGTCCAAATGGGAGGCAAAACTATTTCTGTGACTCTGTTTTGGCATACTTAGAATACTTTCTGACATAGAAGCATAGAATATAGATTCATAGAATGGTGTGGGTTGGAAAGGACCATAAAAATTACCTAGGTCCAACTCGCTGCCATGGGCAAGGTTGACACCCCCTAGAAAAGGTTGCTCAGGGCCCCATCCCACCTGGCCTTGAACATTTCCAGGGATGGGGTGTGTACCTCACCATGAAGTGGCATACACCTGAAAAACTGTCAGACCTCACCAAGAAAGTATGGGACCATGTCTACTTATCTTCCCCAGTGATGTTGCTGTCTAATAACCCTGTTGCTCCAGGTTCTTCACAAAGCTTTCCCCTTTTCTAAATTTACTGTGCTTTCATGTGTCTTATATGGACTATTTCTCTGGCAACTTTTGCACAGTTGGGGCTTAAAAAAACTCCTCTGATATGATACAGTGTATAATTTATGCATCCTGTATCTGCAGTGGTAATGCACTCTTTATCATAGATATGGTGCATTGACTAAAAGGATCACAGGGTATGCTGAGATGGAGGGGACCCACAAGGATCCAATCCAAGTTGAGTCCAACTCTTAGCCCTGCACAGGACATCCCCAAGAGTCACACCATGTACCTGAGAGCAAGATACTTTAACACTATTTTCTATATATAGATACCACAAAAGAGTGTATGTACAATACTTACACTGTGCATGAGGTAATACACACAAAACCAAACATATTTGCAATCATATATACAATTCATGTTTCACAAAACACACACTACCCACAGAGAAAGGTCAGGGATTTGTCATTTAGGGAGTTTGGAGTATCAGGATAAAACATCCCACAGCTGCAAAGACATACACGTTGGCTGCTGCCTTTTTAAAGAGGTAAAAAAGCTTATAAGTATGTGCAATTTTGTGCTAAATATAAACAGAAGAATGCTTCAATAATCATAAATACTGCTGTAGAGCCAAATTCTCCTAATGATGCAATAGCAATATATATAGATACACATATATATTCTATTTCACAGTTTGAAGTTCTTAATTCTCAACACCCAAGTCTTAGTTTCCTGCCAATTTTATAATTTTTCCTCTTGTCAATTGCTTTCTAAAATAAGTTTGAATGAGGTGGAATTAAGTTTAAATTTAAAAAAAAATAGAAACAAGTGCTGTGTCTATACCTGTTGCCATATCCCTTTGTTTGTGCCTTGTATGGCTGTGGAACAAGCTGTTTGATCCTGTCTCCTGCTGCTAATTTTGCACTGTCTGCTGCTGGAAGCTGGGGGAGGGGAGGAAGTTGATGAAGATTAGAACAGTGAGAAAGTTGAAGATGTTCAAAAACAGGGAAGCTTTGCAAACTGAGTAGAAATAGGGTCGTATTACTCTTTGCAAGCCGAGTAGAAACAAAGTAGTATTACTTGTGAGAGCTTTAATAGCAGCCGCACAATCACTGGCTTAAATGTGTTTTGGTTTTGGGTGCTTTTAATGGCAATAATTAAGTAATCAATATTGTTTCAGAATGGAAAAATATCCTGCTTAACAACAGAATAACATTGATTAGCTAAGCTAGTACCTTTTTAAGGAACATTAAGTAATCAAGACTGTTTCCATGATGACATCCCAAAGTGAGAGAAAATCAGGCAACTCTAGTATTGGATGAAGCTGGGACTGCATTTGCACTGTTGCTGAGGAGACAACGGCTGCTGCATTTGCCTGTGCAGTCATTGTAGTACAAATATCTGACGGAGGCACTGGGTTCATTTCAATGAACTTGGATCTTATCCCAGATATAAACTGGATATTTTCTGAAGAAATGGACTCCACTCTTTTCATTACCCTTTATACACTTGTTAATTCAAACTGATATGTTTAATTTTAATATCTCAAATAATTAATGATTATATATAACTTACACTTTGAAATTTACTGGGAGGCCTTAGGAACTTTCCAGGAGATGCCACTCTTAATAGATCTACTTTACATCAGAGCAAAATTAATGGCGGGATGGGAAGTTTTACAAAGAAACCATGTCTGCTGGTGGCACCAGTAGGAGTAGCGTCCATGAGTCCTGGGTGCTAATTTGCTGCTATATCTACTCAAGCATATTGAATATTTTCGAGCAACTACAGTTACAGTTGCAGCTTTTTAGAAACTGCAAAGAGAGTTGTATGTACATGACCAGATTTGGTCATTCTGATCAGGATTCAACCAAGAGCAATATTTCTCAGAGTTATGATGCTGATTGCTTTTTTGTGTGATATTGCAGGAAATGACACTGCACTGCTTTTACTAAACCTGGGAGTGGCACAAAGAGCAAGACCAGACTTAACAGGGCTCTGACCAACCTGATTGAGCTGAAGATGTCCCTGCTCATTGTAGGGGCATTGGACTACATGACCTTTAAAGGTCCCTTTCAATCCAAACTGTTCTATGATTCCATAATTCTGTGATCTGACCTATAAATGACTTTGCATGAGTGGAAGGCAGTGAGCATTTGGTAAAGAGTATAAAATCTTCAAGGACTGATTCAGGGTGCCAAAAAATAACAATGGTGCTCAGAAATAACTAAAAAGTGTAGGTGGTGAGCTGGTGTTGGTTGAGAATTCTTGAATCTACTTGAAACTGAGTGGGGATGCCATTAAGCTCTTTTCTAGGCATAAGAACAGCCTACATCCCTTCTCCCAAGGCTTAACTGATCAGACACTCTGTGTTTCATGATACATGAGCATGTCCTTAGGGTATTCACTCCTGGAGGCAGGTCATTATGTATGAATCACAAGTTTCAATAAGGAAAAATACTAGCAGCATTCAGACCACTGAGGACAAGCTTGAAAATATGATCCTTTATATTATGAGAACTCAAATTCAAAAAATAAAATATCAGTTTCAAAATCTTCTTCTTAAAAAGTGACAGCCAATCAAAAACCAGAGCATTTTCATCCAGAATTGGTCTTGTGATAATTGGGACAAATTACAGTACACACTTTTTAATGTTCAAGTTTAACCTCACCATAATTAAAGCAGAAATGTTGAGGTGAGAATTCCTATTAGTCTTGAGGGTATCAGGAAAGTTGTTGCCCCAAAGCTGGGTTTGAAAGCCATTTTCTATAGAGAGGATCAGACTGTACTTTCACAGTAGCCAAACTTAGTCAATAGGCGCGACACCTCTTTTATCTATTAGGGCTTAGGGATTAGTCTATGAAATGAAATATACAATTATTGCATTAAAACCTGGAGAGGACTGAAAGGCAGAAGTATAAAAAGATGAAGCAGAAGCAACCTCTGGCTCAGTTATCACACCCTGATGCAGATGATTTTCACAATTTGTTTTATTTTCTATCCTATGCCATGCTTGTTGTATATAATTATGTGGGAGGCCGTCTTTCTTCCTGATATCTTCTCAGTCAACTGATGTTTTGTGTGGGCTGATGATATTTATAGGTTCACATTCACAAAGTGGATAATCTGTGTAGAAGATGATTACAGCAAGTGGTTCAAGTGGATAGATCTGACTGGTAGGATAACATATTTTGGCATGTACATGTTCTCACACTTTTTCTTGATAGTATTTTATCCCAAGCCAGTTTACTATATTCAGTACTCAAAGGGATTTGACTTGTTCTTGCCCATCAGAGTTCTTCTGACAGGTGCTACACTGATCTTCCTTCTTTTGTAGATCAGGAAACAGGAATTTACTGAAAATGGCTTTCTAATCTGAAGTTCTGCACTAGTGGATTCATTTGCCAGAAGATTAAAAGCATAATAAGAGCTGGAATAAACTTAACTTTTTACTGACATGCAAATTTTGTTTATTTTGAGTAAGGACTAGAAAACAGGCCTTATTACCCAAGTGGAAATATTCAATACACTCTTTCTGACATTGTCAGGTAGACTTGAGAGTGTTAAATACTCCAATATATTAGATAAAGCATGAATTCAAATAGAATATTTCTATTTTTTTAATATACATAATTTATTTCATGGCTGAGCATGCCAAACTGTCTCACTTTGACTATCATTGGATCTTGCAAAATTCTCAGAGTCAGTGGCATGTGAAGTCAGTGATATGTTTATCCTCAGAATGATTTTACTCTGATCATACCCATAAGTTCTACAACAATCATAAGAGCAACAGACAGGAAAAGATATCCTTGCTCAGGACAGGTAAACCTGGACAGATAACTTTGTGCATTCATGACAAGACAGACTGTGTGCACACTGAAGACAATAAAAAAGCCAAAATAGGGATCTGTGTTTAAAATTTCTCTGGTAAATAATCGAAGGGACGGTTCCAAGAGACTTTGTGGAACCAGAAGTCTGTAAATTGCTTCCACTCAGTGCAGGAATTCATACCCCTGGTGGAGATATTGATTTTCCAAGTGCAGGGTGCTCTTAATGGTAACAGTGTCCCTATTTCTAGATGCAATGTCAGCAATGATTTGTGTTAAATTAGAACTGAATAAGCAGTTGTAATTGGTTTTAATGAAAATGAACATCCATCATCTACAGCAACTTCGGCCTTGTTAATTTTTTAAACTTTGTTTCTATTCTGATTGTATCTCTTTTGCAAGTGGCATTTTAAATTTATTTACCTTCTAGACTGAAGATTCTTCTATTGTCTGAGTTTTGTTTCTCTTATAGGTGCATATGACATATGATCGACCCTCTCCCTTGTGGTCTGTATGATAAGTTAACTGGATCATTATTTTTACACAATTTTGGATATTTTCCAGTCCATCAGTGATTCAGTGGTTCTTTTCTGAATCCTTTCCAAGGGTAGAGGTCTTCCTTTTCCTTCCATTTAGAGGGCTGTAGTCAGTGGTGTTCCCCAGGGATCAATAGCAGGTCCATTACTATTAAACTATTTCAGTGGTGCCCAGCAACAGATCAAGGAGTAAGGTCAAAAATTAAACATGAGGAAGAATTTCATTACATTAAGGGGAGCAGAGCACTGAAAAAGGTTACCCAGGAGGTTGCCCAGGAAGGTCATGGATTCTCCCTGTCCAGAGACATTCAAAATCCACCTGGATATTTTCCTGTTTAATCTGCTCCAGGTGACCCTGCCTTGGCAGGGAAGTTGGACTGGAGGATTACCAGCGATCCCTTCCAACCCTGAGCATCCTGTGATTTTACGATAATTCTGTGATTATGTACTAGTATTCTTCTTAATATATGGAGAGCAGAACTGTGGCCAGAATTACAGTAGTAATTATAACTTTGACAAACATATGTTCTGTTCGGATTTTTTTAACATGAAGAGTATTTCCATGTTTATAATCCCAGTATAATGTTAACTCTTTTGGTTGCAAAGTTGTACTGAGAAGCTGCTCTCAGTTTATCACACTTTGTCACCTGAAGACCATTTCGGAATCACAGCTTTCAAGATAGAATCTGCCATTGAACTACCATGGCCTATTTTATTGCCACTGGTTTGTGGTTTAAGATTTGAAACACATATGGTTTGTTTAAAGCCTATAGAGATGTCCTTTCCTCCTCCTGTATTTACTGGTCCCTAGGCATTTGGTCATCACCAAAACCTATGTCTTTTTTACATGTGGTTTTGTTTAGTAGTTATCTATTCATAAGCCATTGATAAAAAGACTAAGACACAGAGCCAAAAAGAACTAAAAACATCAGTAAATTTCTACTTGAAACGCAGCTGGTTGGCACTGATTCAGATGTGTTCTAACTCTTGTTATTTGTGTTCTGAAATCACAGCATTGTGTTCTAAATCTTACTATTTAACTACTTCTTAATTCATTCATTATGTGAATGTTAAATTGTTCAAGCTTTATCTCTCAAGATGTCATGCGGTCTCAATTCAAGTACATTACAGAAATCTGTTGCAGCAACATCATTATTTTCATCATACAAAGTTGTAAATAGCAAAATATTGCCAACATACTTAAATTTTCTACAAATGTAGCATAACATCAACATTGCTGTATCCTTTTACTTCTTATTAGTTTAGTTTATATTAGCCATTCTATGATTTGGTCTGGGATGCTGTTGTAGCTACAGATCTATAGCTTTCCATACAAAATAAAAAACATAATTTCTCACATATTTTTTAAAGCATGGCTATATTCTGGAACATCTCCAGATCTCAAGAATATATTGGAAAGTGAGCATTTGTGATCCACAGAATTTTTGGTTATAAGATTTAAGATCTGAACATTGCCTGGATCTGCTTATCTTAGAATTCTCATTTTTAGTAACTGTTGCTAAATATTGCTATTATTTATGGTTGTAGTGAGTAGTGTTTCTCTCAATTTACATTTTATGACTGCATTATTAACTCTCCTTGCCAATATACATATACATGTATATATTTACTGAAATAAAGTCAGTCCTCCTTTATTGTTAGTAATCAATCTATTTCATCCTCCTAGAAATTTATCAATGTGGTTTGTTATATGAATGATCTGGAAGGAACTTGTGTTTTAAAGTTTGAATGAAGTATGTCTGTTTCTTGACAGCCAACATTGTACCTTTTGTGGTAACACTAACTACAACAGAAACAAGGATTTTCTCTCTGATGGCATCAGTTATAACTTCTAAGGAAGATGATTTTTCTTAAGTAGTTAAATATCATCTGATCCTCCCACAGTCTTGCCAGAAATTACAGTGAAATGGGGAACTGACACTAGTCTGTCAATAACTGGATTGGAAAAACAGTAAGGATTTATTTTTTTAATAAGTAAATGTTGTTAGTTACTAAGTTACTATTACTATTATTGTTTAAAAATGAGAAAGTGTTGTCTGACTAGAGGCAGAACTAGAAGTCTACATTTCCTTACTTATTCTGCCAGTTATTTGATGTTGATGTCAAACTCTATATATGGAGGATCAAAGAGAATTCTTATAATGTTTAATTGTCAGAAAAAGGTCTTTAAAATTCAGCATGAATATTTGAAGGTAAGGAATTATTAAAGAAATCAATGCTTGCTCACATTTTAATCTGCATGAGAAAGCAGAAAACAGAAAATAAGAAGCAGGAGTACATGGGCCCTCTTGTGAATCAGCTGGATCTCAGAGTGTAGGCTAGACTGCTGTAGGCTCTGTAGCTATTAATGTTATTCTTCTCATGCTTGGATTAAATTTGAATGAATTTCAGAAGGAATTCCAACTCAATGAATGCTGTTTATAAAACTTTGCTTGCCTCTTTATTTTTCCTTCCTTAGTCCCTTATTCAAACATGTAGAAATTATTGCCATCACTGGAACAGTTTACAGTGCTAGTGAACTGTGGGTGTTTTTTCTCTTTTTTTCTATTTTAGTAACATTTAACAGCATTCTAAGACTGATAACTTTCCATTACTTTTAATGTTAAACAAAGATATTTTTTCAGATTAAATATTTTTATTCCTGAAACCTCCTGAAATCTTTTTCTCTCATCTTGTCTTTAGAACATTTGCTTGCAGTAATTTTTAACATCCTGCTCCATCTTTCATGGGGTAGGGGGGAAGGAATCATAGTAATTTAAGGTGCAGAATAGCTCATCAGAAAATTAAAGATTCAAATTGAATCTTTAAATCTACTCTGGGTCTTTAAAAGTCCACTTTGGATCTGGACAATAAAGATTCACTGATTTTAATTTTAACCTTTATGTAAACGTAAGAAAATATCTTAAAATTTGAACACTAAATGCTTAAACACTTAAACATGGATCAAGTGAATGACCACAAGTTTTTGTAGCAAAAATATGCAGCATTTTACTGATATTGAGGTCTGTTATATCTTCATGTAGCTTATATAAAAATTTCCATCGTAAAAGAATTCTTAATGTATTCTAGGTAAGAAGTAATAATTAATGAGGTTTTACTCCTGAATTTTATTGCTGTTATAATAACTAGATCCAGCAAATAGTTGAAGCTTAGTATCAAAGAGCAGAGGGATTTTTCTGGTAAAGGGTGCAAACCAGGCAAAGCAGAGATACAGAACAGAGGAAGAAAAGGCACTCTCTTGTTGAAGGAATCCTACCACTGTGTCTTAACTCTCTATTTATGATAGGAAGAATTGGGCACGCAGAAAGGCTTTATGCACAAGACCTTATTGACCTAAAGTTAGATACCTACAGTTGCCAAGCAAGATCTCCCAGTGCAGATTTTCAAAGTTTCTGCACAATCAGTGCTTGTTTGAGTAACGTAAGCACTTGCTTTAGGCCTGTTTACTAGATATCTCAAATTTAGGAGAAAGATATGTGTCTAAAATTGTATAAAGATTTCTGTGACTTCTGTGAGCATTATGTCAATGATACAGAAGAACACTGAAGTTATGTTAAGTAATAGAGAAATGTGATCAGAGAGGTCTAACACTACCTGGAAACAAATAGGGCCTTCATCTTTTTCTTTTGGTTTCTCTCTTCTATACATGCATATCTTATGCATAATCTTGCCTTCTTTGCTGGTATTTTTTCTTCCTAAGAAATGCTATACCATCCTTCAGACTAGTGGAAAAAGAAAACTTATCAATAAAAACTGTTACTAAGAGTTACTTATTCTTACTTTATACCTTGTCCAAAGAGGGTGACTTTGTAAAGAATGGCTATACTGTGCCATTGCCTGCCAAAATCAAGCCGATACTTGGCCAAATGTAAAGAGACTAAACTTTTTTCTTGTTTAATCTGCTGTTTGAAAATCTTCAGTGACATCCCGTCTAGATTAGGTAGATGTGTCTTGTTTTTCTCTGAATGAATGAGCAGTTCCCCACCAACTTTTCAAGAGAAATTCAGTCAGCCAGGGACTGAAGGGAAGTAATTCCTGTGTATGAATCCAGCTCAGCTTGGGATTGGAAGTTCCTTAGAGGATGGCACTCAGAAACTCCCATAGGCACACTGGCTGTGTGTTTAGGTTTTAGACTAAGACATGGGATTATTCCAGGACATCACTCCTTCTTTCCTCAAGTCATGTCTCCTCCATACAGATCTGAAAATAGTGAAATAAGATAAAATTTCATTTAAGGCTTGGCATCATCTTTTGTGTGTAAATCCTTCTGCTCTTATCATAAGGTCTTATGGTCTTACCAAATTACTCAAACAGTTCAACCACTGCCTTGACTTTTTATGGACACATTGGTCTTTAATGTCTCTACTCTATTTTCGAAATTGCTGATTTTGCCTACCTCACAGTCGTCCGTGGAAACATTCCAGAAGTTCACTAAGTCCTTTGAAAAAAGGGCTACTTTAATCTATTTGAAGCCATTTTCCCAAAGTGCCCCCTGAGTGTTTGCAGTAAAGTGTGGGTAAGGATTCATGGTTCTGCACTCATTTTGTACAACACCTTCACAGTGTAAATCTTGAACAACTTTCTTCTTCTTAAACTGAAGAAGAAAAATGAAGACACTAAAGATGAAGGCTGAGAACAAAACTCTTTAGTCCCTTCTCACAGAGCTGTGGTTTTTTCCTCTCTGTCATTTTAGTAGCTCTGCTCCCTACCTTCTTTAATATGTCACTCCTGCTCTGCAGAGATGAGCTATGCATGGTAACCAAGGGTTTATACTGTTAGTACCTTCTTTTCTCTTTTCAGTGCCCTTCGAATATGTTGCCTTTTTTAGCTGTTGCTTCACAGGGAGCCACGATACTTTGAAAGCAGCTGTATTTTCCTTAGGAACAGTACTTTCACACCTTGAGGAAGGTTATGGTATGAAAGCAGAGGCTGCCAGCTTTCACTCTGAGAGCAACAGGCAGTAATAAGACGAGTTATGAACTTGATGAAAAGTCATCAATTTAGTACCAAAAGTTGGTCTACAAGAAGACTGGAGAAGGACTTTTTACAAGGGCATGCAGTGATGGGATAAGAGGGAATGGCTTTAAACTGAGGAAGGGTAAAATTAGATCAGATATTAGGAAGAAATCCTTTGCTGTGAGCGGGGTGAGGTATCAGCAGATGTTGCCAGAGAAGCTGTGACTACTCCAGCCCTGGAAGTGCTCCAGGCCAGGTTGGATGGATTTTGAGCAACCTGGTCTAATAGGAGGTGTCCCTGCCCTTGGCAAGGGAATTTGAACTAGATGGTCTTTAAGGTCCCTTCCAACCCAAATCATTCTACTATTCTATAACTCTATAATTAAGAAGTAAAGCTCTTCCATGTTTCCTATACTTTATTGCACACACAAACAAAAAATATCTTGTTGTAAATATGAAGCATACAAAATTATTTTGCCTCTGTTTTACCACCAATTTTGATGCACTCCAAATTTTTCTTCTTGGAAGTTCTAAAAGGCCATTTACAAACCCCTTTCACCTCATAAACTTTTTTCTGAGAGATAATTTTCTCTTGTAATAGATACTCTGTGATCCAAATCCACTGCTGAACTCTAAATTTCTTTCAACTACTGTAACTCCCAGAACTCAGTGCCAGGGGCTAAAGCCATATATTATATAGTACTGAAGTTGATATTTGTCTCACTGAGAAGGCTTTATTTTATTTGACACAATAATATTTATTAACTTCGAAGTCACTCACAGCATATATAATACTTGAAAAATTGCACCTACAGCATGGGAAAAGGGATCTTGTTTTGAAGGAGGTTGAACCAAATCCTTTAGTAATCATTAGAAATCCAGATTCTGTGCTTTGATATCTCTAGCAAAGCTATCTGCTGTCTGACTATCCATCAGGACTTAAGAAAAATGGCTGTTGAGTCATGCAGAGAGATAAAACTGACTGCAACAAATATCTACAGGATATATTACTGCTAGTTACCTCATATACACTGGAATTTGTTTTCATATGGCTAAATGGTTTAATGATCTTTAGAAACATTTCTAGACTTCTGAAACAAGCATTTCTCTTAGTTACAGCCTGGATTTCAGTTCAGTTTTGCAATCTAAAAAAAGAAAGGGCTCTATGGATGTCAGTTATGAGAAAGAATATATCGCTAGTCCTTTGTGGGCAGGTGCCTAGCAATAGACATAAGAAAAAAGCTATTATGATAGAAATATCTGGATCCAAGCTGGATCTTGACTTTAAGTGGAAATAATGAGCATACTTCCCCAAGTGGAAGAGAAAGTGTGCTTACTGCTGGGTATTCTTGTTCCCCCCCACCCAGCAAATGCATTAATGTTCTGCACTAAGAATTCCTGCAGTAATTATTCCAGGGGGAAGTATGTTTGGGTGTGTCACTTTACTTTGAATGATTACTGAATTAAAAAAACTAACAATCCAGGGACAATATGAAAGTTCCAAATGTGACCACTGAGTGGCAATCAGAGTATACCCTTGAAAAGTCTGGGATATTTACTCTTGGGCTGAGCAGTATGCAGACAGCCAGGTTTCCTGTGTCCTTCTCAAGCAGTTACTGTGGCTCCTGAGTTACATGTGTTAGAAGTCCATGTGTATCTGTACAGGTAGAGAAACTGTGCTGGGATGAAGGTGCTGGTTATTCCAAAACTGCTGCCAAAGAATGAAACAGAACAGCAAGGCATAGGGAAGCTGGAGCATCCAGCACATCTTTTCCTGCATATGCAGCCTTTTCCAGCAATGGAGAGCTAGGACCGTGGGGAAATGCTCTGTTTACTACCCTGGATCCCTTATAAGGTTGCCTCCAGTTTTGCATATTCATGGTGTGTCTTGAGGCTGATAATCAGCTCCTAAGGTCAAGAATACTTCTGCCTAGTTTTCAAAAATTGCATGGCATCATCTATATTGCAACTAGCTCTGGAGAAAACCTCAAGCCGACCAAGTTAATCATGTCTACTCAGAAACCACCTATCAAAAGCTTAGTTTTGGTGTCTCCTTGCTCATTTCAAAATTGCAGTGGTGCCCAGGTGACTAAATTCTGTCCACTTCTGGGGCTCCTTATACCAAGGAACTTATGTATGCATAGGCACCTATAGAACACTGTAGTCTGAAATAGAGGCAAATGATCAATTTTAGGCTTCTCTGGAGATTGATACATGAAAATATGTGCATTAAGTTTCTGCAACTTTGGCCCCCAAACGGTTTAACTGATTGGACATCCAGTTAATGACAGGCTTAACATGATTTGGTAATTAGTGTTGTGTAATATTCAGTTTTTCATAAAGAGTAGGACATCATTATTATGCTTATGATATTATTCTCTGATTTTTAAAAAAAATATTATTTTTAAATTTGCTTCATAAATTGTTTGTAGCCACTGCTCTACTGAAATGAAGAAAACTGAATGATTGAGAAATTGAGGGCATTGCTTTCAAATTTTAAGATCTTGGATTAAACACTTTATTGGACAGAGACTTGCCACATGAACTTCACTTTACTGGTCTAGCTAGAGTTCCATTTTCTATGTGTAAAATAGACATGACTGCTTTCCCCTTCTTTATGGAGTTACTGTAAAACGTTTTGGTGAATGAAGTAAAGTACTTTCAATAAGGAGAATATAAAAAAGTTTGGTCTGGACAGGAAAGGAGTTTTAGCTGCTCTAGAAGCTGTGTAAATGGAATTTTGTCAAATATTTCTTCAACTTTCATGTTTTCCCAGCAACATGTTCATCATCAATATTTCAAAAGTGGAATGGACTTTCTCTTAAAAGTTACAGTATTCTGTCAGAGTCATAAAGATCTTTTTTTACCCAGAATTTCTTGGACCCTACTTCATTACAAATTCTGTTTCAAAATGCAAGATTACAATCTCAAAGAAGCATCTAGAACAGCTTCATTGTGTTCTGTGCTTTTTCATACACACACACACACACACACACACACACACACAAAACACAAAAAATATAAAAACCCCTTCAAACTCACAAATACTTACAGTTTATGTCCATTAGTTCTTTGTAAAACATGTTCTGTATGTCTTTTCATGTCTTGTAATTAGTATTTATTGAAGTGACTGGGCTAAAAAAACCATTTAATAAGATTTCAGCTAATTAAATTCCCATATGATTTCCATCTAAGAAACCATTTTCCTTACAGAGAAAAAGAAAACAAAAGCTTCTAAATCAAATCCATATAAATTTTTTTTTAAATTTTACAAATATCTACTGCCATGTTTGGAAGCTTCTCATATGTTGCTATTCAAACATGCTGTTGAGCATTTCTGTTTGGAAAAGATGTCATTAAACCCTCATCACTTTCCTCAAAAAAAAATTCAAGCAAACATTTGTATAAGGAATCTCCAAGAAATTTAGGAAAGGATTTCAGTTATGAG
The DNA here is from genome assembly GCA_013390045.1 of Picathartes gymnocephalus. Classification (NCBI taxonomy): domain Eukaryota; kingdom Metazoa; phylum Chordata; class Aves; order Passeriformes; family Picathartidae; genus Picathartes; species Picathartes gymnocephalus. Next base: position 27,615 of record WEKY01053529.1, on the reverse strand, counting down.
TTAGCATCCTTACACAGGTAAAGAGGAGAAATTTGAGTTGCTTGAAACTAAATGGTTTTTTATAGGTAATATTTTTCAGTAGATGTTATTTTGAGCAAAGGACATATGGAACTGCAAGACAGGACTTCAAAATCCCAGGCTATAGTTTGGCGTTTCCTAGCAAATACAGCTCTCTCCAAGGTGAGATATAACTTTTAAAATTTGACCTGTACCCGAAACTGAGTTGGGTCGAAAAGACTTTCAAGCTCTCAGAAAGTCTTTCCCGAGGCTGGGTTTTAGCAACGCTTTTGAGCTTAGAGGACACTCTAGAGCCCACACGAGCTAAAAGGGATTTTGGCAGTGATATTGGTTCTCTGGTCAGAGTTTCAAAATTGACTTCATGGGGAGCAGGTTTAACTGGTACAGTCCACTATTTTAAATAGGATTATCACAATTTTTTTGCTCATTAAGATCAAAAAACTCATTAGGAAGGACATACAATTCTCCAGAGACATCATTGTGATTATCAGTAACAACAGGCCTTGAACACTTGTGGTGATGGGGCAGGCACAGGGCAGCCTGCTTCTCTGGGCAACCTCTGCAAGCGCCTCACCACCCTCACAGTAAAGAATTTCTTCTATCTAATCTAATCCTGTCCTGTTCCACTTTAAAGTCATTACCCTTTTTCCTATTACTCCATGCCCTTGTCAAAAATTCCTCTCCAGCTCTCTTGTAGCCCCTTTAGGTTCTATGGACCATAGTTCTAGGTCACTCTGGAACTTTCTCTCCACCAGGCTGAACAAGCTCAACCCTCTCAGCCTGTCTTCACAGCAGAGGTGCTCCAGCCCTCTGACCTTCTTTGTGGCCTCATCTCTATGTGCTCCAACATGTCCATATCCTTCTTAGGATGGGATTGCAGGGCTGGTTGCAGTACTCCAGGTGGGGTCTTATGATTGTAAGACAGGAGAGAATCTCCCCTTGTAGAGGGGAGAATCACCTCCCTTGATTCAGTTATGTGTTGCACAGATGTGAGTTTGGACAGCCTAAAAAACCTGCGAGAATTAATTAGGGAACTTTACATTATATGCCAAGTATAAACATTGCTTATAAAAGTCTCTCATTTTTATTTAATAAATATATATATATACACAAAAAAATACCTGAATGCACACCTTATACATAAACCAATCTGCTTCATGAAGCCACAATGCACAAAGCAAGATAGAGTAACAGCATTTCTCTCTCTGTAACTAATGAAGTGTGTCTCTCATATTTTTTTAGCAACAAAATTAGCATGAGTCCAAATGTCAGTTAGTGCTCAGAACTCTGCAAGTTGTGGGCCATTAACACCTCTCAGGACTTGTCCCAAGAACAAAGCCAAATCCGTATTTTAAGTATATTACAGCGATGATGAGTACTTGCCATATGGAAACGTGACCTTTAGGAATGACTTGTGATTTATAAAAAGTGCTAGATGATGCCCTAAAAATTTTGTAGCCACCTAGAGAACACTTTGGACAACCACTGCACTGTATAAGAGCCTATTTTAAAATTAAATTTAAGCTTAGACCTCTTCTGCAGAAGAGTTAATTTAATGCAATTCTTGGTGGTACTAAATCAGAAATATTTATGTGGAGTTATTCTGTGTTTTATTTAATCCCAGGCATATTTTTATGTGGCAGGACGAGACAAGATAAAATTTAGCTGAACTCAATGCAGTAGAAGGCACTCTCAGGACTCATTCCTTGGTACTACTGTAAGTACCCTTACGGTACCACTGGATTTCACCTCCTGGTGCAATTGAAAGTGGATTCAGAGGAGAAAATCAGTAGCGTATATGCATCACCAGCAGGACACATTTAATTTCTGTTTTGTATTCAACTACATCTTGGAGAGCAGAACTCCTGTCTTTGATTTACTCTTACGACTAGAAGGTGGTAGGTAATCCAAACAATAGCGAAGGTGGAAGGGAGCTTGCAGTGAAGCTCCTTCCCAGAAACTCGGGGTGGAAACTCATCGAGGAAAGTAGTTATTCCTCAGTGACAGGAAGATCAGGCAGAGATTTTAACTTCAGAAGGTATTTCTTGAACGTACAATGTCTTTCAGAAGAACCGTCAGGTTAGAGTAGCTTCTACAGCTTGTGTTCTTACACACAGACTAGTTCTTATTCAAGCAATACCTTACCGTGACATATAGATCTACACCACCTTCACTTCTGCTTAACCTATTCTTAAATGCCAGACCCTCCTGTAAACATAATAACATAGCAAACACAACAAACACTCATACTATTCATGCAACCTGTCTATTCTCTGAGTAGTGCATTTAGTAGTTTAACTTGTCAAAACATGCACTATCTGTTCTATCTTACTTCTGCTACCTGCATTTTACTTCTCCCTGCTATTTGTTCCTAGCTGCACAGTGTCTCAATCTCAGCTGCAAAGTCCTTAGGGCAGGACATATTCTGCATATGATACTTCTTGGATCCTCAGTGCTATTTCAGGCTATACAGGAATAGCAGAATCCATGTTCTTCTGTTAATTGTGGCAATTCTGTAAAATCAAATGAAAGTTACTGGCGGAGGCAGGAAATGTTTTTCATTCTGACTAGCTGTGTTTTAAATCTCTGGAGAAAACAGAAAAATTAACTAGAAATTACTTATGAAAATTTGCCTGGCTATAACACCACTTGTATCCCATGTGGCTTCCCAGGGAAATGAAAAACCTCCCTGTTCCAAGTGAGAAGTAAACCACAGTGGGTAGTCCAGAATGATCATGAAACAGAAACAGCACTTGACAGGTCTCTAGTGACACTGAATGACACCCCACTTTATATCCTCACTGCCAATGACAGAGACATTTTTGATCCTGCTCAGTATGCATAGATAAGGCTTTGTCAAATGTATGGTCTGTGATTGTGGCATCAGTTGCAAGTGATATTAAAGAGTTGCAAACATAAGAAATGATTAAATTTTTCACTAGAGAAACATGCATTTTCCAGAACACAGCAGCTGCCACAAAGGAATGGAATATTCTCTCAGACAAAAACTTGTGTAAACTTTCCAAAGTGATTTGGTCATAATTTGATGGGAAATGAGATGCAGAAATGAAGGCTGAGTCAGCACCAGACCTATTTTCAGGCCATGAAATTGAGAGTTCCTCCTTGAAATGTGAAAGAAAGATTTGGTTTCTTCTGTGACTACATTGTGTTCAGTTTCTGCAAAATAGTATTTTGTGCAGGAGTGTTAACAGTAGTGGAAATTTTAAGAAAATGCGCAACCTCCCAGTCAGAGTCACAACAGAGAAATGAAATTTCTTTTTTTTTGATTGTATAGATCTGGATGCTTTCTGGGATTCATGGGGGGAAAATGCTACGAGGTGTGATTTATTGTCAGGTGTGATTTTCCTTTATTTCTTGATTACACAAGTGCATGGACATAAATTCTTGATTCTTTTATTCTAGTGTGTTTCTCACCAGGTCTCTTTATGTTTTGTTAAAAAAAAAAAATCAGAAAAATCCCAAAAATGTCATAAATTCCAAATGAAAAACTCTTTTCAATTGGAAATTTTGAAGCAAAAATATTTACAATTATTTTGGTATGTGGAATGAGAAATATAACAGGGATTTATAAGACATATTAACAAGCTGTAGGTCAGTAATATTGACTCAGGGTAATGGTTCCCTTTGCCCCATGGTCCCTGGTTTTCCCTGTCTTAAATCACTTTTTTTAAGGAAAAATTCTTATTAAGAATGAAAATATCTTCATGTTTCTGCATCCAGGACTTTTAAGAATATAATACGGAAGATGCTCAGATAACCAGAAACTTAATTTCATGCTGTCAGTGTTAATCTGGGTCTTATTTAGTAGAATATACATGAAAAGCATTAACTTCATTAAAACATATGGTCATGGGGAAATAGTATGTATTTTTCTTTCCAGTACCTCCTCCCCCTAAAAAGATTTAAAATCCAATTTGCCTCAAAGCATCCCTGTTTCATTTCTGGTATGAATTTCAGTTTACAATATCAACACTGAAGGAAAATGTTTAACATGTGTCTTGCGATAGGAACAAAAACCATTTTCATTGTTTCTGGGTATGAACATACACTATGAAATTAGCTCCTTCCTCGTAGACTTTTCAATATAGATTTAAAATAATGGTACCAGGTGGATTCAAACAGATGGGAAGAGCACGAGTTATTAGTATTGGAACAGTACACTAGAGAAAATGTGTTGTTGTTTAAGCACTGACTAATTAACAACTCATTTAAATAGTCTTGGTGCATATGTTTCAAACTCAATAATATCCCGCTAAAGCCAGAGTACCTGTGGCTAGATTTAATGTGTAGAGAAAAAATTATGTCCAATGTAAAATTTGGAGCAGGGCTTTGGAGATGTATTTACCTTGAGAAAGTAGGAATAAACACATTTTTAAGAGAATGAAATGCTATTTAGTACATACAGACGGCTCTTCCACATGACACTTGTAATAACAGTTCTTCCTTGTATGTTTGACAATCCCCAACAGTTTGCACCCAGATTAGATGGTATTAATTTTTAATTCCTTTCTACTAGTACTTAAGTGAACTCAGATTCACCTCACCTACTTAGGCAACTAAAGCTCTTAATTTAGGAACCTGGTCACCAAAGACAATGCACATATTCATAGCTCTCACATTTGCTTAAATTTGAGGTAACACTTATGAAGATTTTAAGGCAGCTTCTTACTCAGAAGTAAATTTAAAGAACACTGTGAACTGAAGGATCCATTATTTCAGAAGCATTAGTCATGAGGATTAAGCAAGCACAACAGGAGCAAGTGACAAGAGAATATTTCCAGGTGTGATGACAAATACTCTCCTGTTATATAAATTAGCCATAGACCATCACTGCTAAGTATCACCCAAGAGTGAAACCAATTGCTATCCCCTCAAAAATAATGTCACATAGTTTAGGAGTTATGTAAGGGTTAGTTCAGTAGAAAAGATGACTTTTTAATAATGTTGTTTGCAAACTGCTGCTCTCTACTGAGAGAAAATAAATGCAGCTTGACATGAATGCATGCTACAAGATGACACGTTCCTTTCACCTTTCTCATATAGCATAGACTCCTGGAATGGTTTGGGTTGGAAGGGATCTTAAAGGTCACCTAGATCCAATCCTCCTGTCTGTTTTGACCCATCTCAGAAGGCGAGGGTAGCTGAGGTTCTTGCTTATATATCCCTTGGGGTGGATTAGGGTAAAATGACACTGAATGACCAGTATATATATAGATGCATATTTCAGACAAATTTGCTTGTAATGGAAAGGATGTATAGTAGCTGTAATTGATTTTATTTATTCTATAGTAATAATTATTTAGTTCTATCTATAGTAATATAGCAATAAAAAGTCTGAGGAAAATATATATGGAAAAAAAAGAAAGAGAAAGAAAGGATAAGAGTAGATAGGAGAGAGGAGATATATCAGCACCCACAGATCCAGCAACGAGACTTGATTGTTGATGGTTGCAGTCTTGATCCATCGAGGAAGGAGGAAGCCCAGGAAACAAAGTGTTCAGTGGGCTAGTACTCATTCAGGTTCAGGTGGGAATGCTCAGGTACCTCCCCTGGAGGAGGGAGTTTTAACACTGTGGCTCATGCACAGCTGTCCGGTGGAAGGCCCCAAAAATGACTCTGGGGGACTTGTGGTGGTTGTCGGTGGTTGCAGGTGCTCTGTGTGTCAAGATTTGGGGTGATACGTGTTGCGGCACGGGCGCAGGCCGGCCCGCACTGCAGCATCTCCCTGGAGCGTCTCCCGCTTGGGGGGGGGGGTCAGCGCTCCGCTCGGGGGTACCAGGGCTTACCACATTCACCCCTGCAGCCGCTGGAACTGCGGCTACGGAGACGGGAGGGGTCCTGCAAGGATTTCCTAGCAATTCATTGATGAGGCCGACGCCTGCACAGAGTCAGACTTCGCTACCTCACATGCCAGAAAAGCAGAGAAAGAACCCGGTGGGCACAGAAATCCAGGGTTTTGTGTGGCAGAAAAGGGCAGGGACACAGGAGGAGCCAGGGTATGAGGCGCCAATGGACCAACAGGGGAGGAGCGGCTAGGGGCAGGGATCGGCGGGGTTACAGAACTTGGAGCTTGGAAAGTGAAACTGAGACTGATTCCCTGTGAGAGAGCCAGAATCCAGGGGCTGCTCTTCCAGGGCCCCCACAGATACGTGTATGAGGACTTGCTTATTTTTCCACAGTTTGCTAAAGTTTTCCAGAATTTTTGTCCAGATGTGCTAACAGGACCTCACCTGGAATTAGTGCCTTCCTTCTGCAAATTCCTCCCTGTGCTTATCTCAAGTTCCTGATGTGGTGGCAAGTTTCTTCTGGCCTTCTGTGTTTGAGACAAACAATTGTGATATTCAAGTCCTTACACTGAGATTGATGAGGTTGCTCAAAGCCACATCCAGCCTGCTCTTGAACACTTCCAGGAGTGGGACATCCACAACTTCTCTGGGCAACTCGTGCCAGTGCCTCACTACCCTCATAGTATGTGATTTCTTCCTAATACATAAAGTAAACCTTCCTCTTTCAGTTTAAAGCCATCATAACCTGCTTTTATAGAATGTGCCTCTCCAGCTTTCTTGCAGACCTTTTAAGTACTGGAAGGTGCTTTAAAGTCTCCCCAAAGTCTTCCCTCCTCCAGGCTGGATAACTCCAATGCTCTCAGTCTGTTAGCTGGTCGTATTCCTGATGGTTTCCACAAGGCAGACCTAAATGAAATGCAACTTGTTCTTCAATCCTATTGAATTAATGTGATCCATAGGTACTCTTAGACATTAATTCGCCTGAGTTAGTATCTTGAATTAGGTGCGGCCATTCTGAAAAATATCTGATTCATTCCAAGTTGTGTTTAACTCCATAAAACTTTAGAGAAGCTTTAAGGACAAAACAGAAATTGAAGTACTCTTCTGTAGACATCCCAAGTTTTGTCTTGGAATATTCGGACCTTAACACAAGGAGAGAATACACAGTTATGTAGAAAAATTATACATACGCTGGGACATAAAGCATAGCAAACTACCATTTTAGGAATGTTGGATTGTCCATATGTAATTTTGTATTAATTTATTTATACATATGTGTGTTTTCCTGTTACTAATTGCTTTTGACAAATAGGAATTCTGTCTCTTATCTCAGAAATAGCTTTTGTCAGCAGGCAGAAGGGCAGAGATTTTACTGAGAGGTAGAACATGAACTAATGTTCCCCCAAAGAGCAATGATGAGGTTATGTAGCAATGCTTCTTGTATTGATGGCATCATTACCTTATTATGATGGTAGTATTTGTACAAGAAATTGATAACAAATATGCTGAGTGATCGGACAATGCTGTCAGCCAAATAGAATGCTAAAGCAGCATCACTGCTGTGAATAATCATTCTAGTAATTTTAGCACAACCCTTGCTTGGTTTCTCAAGGACAAGATTAATAGCTGATGGAGAAAATCTTGATTGAATTGCTTATTGTTAAGTTTATCTATCACATCACATTTGAAATGCATGCTTTTATTGTTTATATGCAGCCTTTTTGTTGCAGCTGAAATTGTAATTGAGAAATTTGTCCAGATTACTTTTAGTGTCTTCTCAAAAATTGCACAGCTATTTTTCTAAACAAGATTATGAGGAAATACCTGTAGTTGTAAGATGTCTGATGAGACAGGAATCGTAGACAGTAATCCTTTAGAGTAATTTCTAAAAATTTAGTCTTATGGCTCCTTTTTACTGCACACAGTGCTTCACATCTGCCTCTCTCCCCTTGCTGACAATCTATAAAATGAAAGAATTGTATTTACTCCTAGGCTTCTGAAGACTTAAAGATAAAGAGTTCTATGGAAGACTTGATATCTAGCATTATCTAAGTTAATGGATAATGAAAGGAGCTGTGACGCAGGACAGCCCAGAGCAATAGGTTTAGCTTACTCAAACACAGTCTTTCTTTCTGAGGTGTGTGATAAAAGTTTCATTTCTCCTTTCATAGATGAGGACAGATCACATTGTCAGCGTATCTTGCACATCAACACGAAGCAAAAAATCAAATCAGCACAAAAATAAACAGTATATTTCCCTGTCTGCTTTACTTGCAGCCTTGTCAAGTTCTCTCTCAGCACTAAAGGCAGTTGGAAATCACAGAAACTTCTTTTATCACTCTCTTAAATGAATGGCTTTAGGCTGGAAATTGGTCTTTACAGAACTGTGTCTTTCCTTCTGGCACTGCAGTAGTTGTTGAATCAGTTTGGCTCTATCTTTCTGGTCTAGTTACTAATATGGTCTGTCCCTCCCAATAAGAAAATAATAAGTCTTCATGAACTCATCCTATTTTATGAGAGAAGTCATACTTATTCACTTACAAACCCAGAAGCAGGAATCATGTCCATTCTCTGCAATTACATCTGCTGTCCTGTTGGCTGATTTCTCCAACAATGAACTCTGGGGAATGAATAGATGCCCAACCCATTCTTGGAGACTGAATGGATGTCCAACCCATTTATAATACTGACAAATTCCTCATGTTTCAGCAAGGCATAAAGGAAGGCTAAGTAGAAAATTGGAATAAGTGTACTCTATCTTTACCACATTCCCTCTACAGACATGCACTATGTAAGCCATCTAATTCTATAAACACAAACTGGAGTCAGTACTCACCATGACTTGGGCAGAGTTTTGGCTTTAATGCTAAATATATTTAAGTCACTATATTCTGTTCATCACAAAGAATTGCTTTCACAAATACCTGTGGGGATGGAATTGCTATAGGCACTTACAGATGCCTGTCTGAGACCCTGAGTCCTTACAGTAGTTACCCTGGAGTCTGAAATTAAGAGAGGACAATGTAAGTGAGGAATTGCCTTGGTGACTGAAAGGGAATTGTATGTCCAAAGAAAGCCTTAGAAAATCACCTTTGAAGTACAGTCTGTGAAAAAGATCAAACTAAAATCTAAGTATTGAAAAAACTCCACTCAGAAATTTTTATTGATGGTTTCTGTCTGGTTACTTGAGAATATGAACCATTGCCTGGGCTGAGCAGTGCCTCTCTCTCTACAGGAGATAGCTGTACAAGTAAATGCAAGCTCAGAAAAGTATAGTTAGCTGAAAAGATGAGAAAGCCAAACACAGGCAGCAATTTAATTAAAAAGGAGCTCCTGATTAATGATGCGCTGGAGAATGCATGGAATGGAGTCTCAATGACTTCATACCAGTGAATTCAAGGTGAGGGAAGTGGGCTTTGCAAGTTGTACTAAGGTGAGAGTGGTTAGCTCTAGGAAATAGAGACAGCAGATAAGAAGCTGTTAAAAGAGGCAGAAGGAATGAGGAGATGGGTATTATTTTTGTGGACAAATGAACTAAACAAGGCTGGTCCTGGCTCTGGAGTCCCAGTGTTAATTCTATTCAGAGTACTCCAGTGCTCCCTTGGATGGTAGTGGGCAGAATTTTTCCAAAAAATCATCAGGACAAGGATTTGGGATTTAGCAAGGACCAGGAAAACTTTCCAGATAGGCATTTTTTCTATGGTACTTCTGTTTAAGTGAGAGGATTAAATACCATGACTATTCCCTCTAAGAGGAACTTACTCCCAGCAACTGGCCCTGAGCACACTGGATGAGCTTTAGCTCAGCTGATATTTCCTCCACACTTAGAGGAATGCAAGAGAGCCTGATAGCTGGTATCAGATCATACAGATCACTCTTTACAAGCTCTAGTCCTTCTCCTAACTCAAATGTTTCACACAGCTGTTAAGGACAGAATGGCTACTTGTATTTTTTTCTATATGCACTTGCTGAGAGAGTTCCAACTAAGAGGGTACAGGCAGTCCTGTATATGTGATTCCTAAGGGAACTCTGACTTTCATTTTTTATACCTCATCTGAAATGATTATACCACATCTCTGGAATTGTTCAAGGCCAGGCTGGATAGGGCTCTTAGCAACCTGCTCTAATGGAATATCTCCCTGCCCATGGCAGAGGAGGGATGATGTTTAAGGCCCCTTCTAGCCCAAACTATTCTGTAATTCTATGAAATATTTAAATACTTTGTATTTCTTAATTTTTTAAGTGCATATGACAGACTCTAAGGGTAGTTTGGCCATGTTGGTCCTAGACATAAATGCATATTTAGTATGCTTGAGCTGACCTTTCTAAATTTTTTTTCTCTCCATTTCACCTGTTTCTCCCCTTTCTTCATGACCTTGCCTACAAAGACTTTGTGAAGTTCTTGGAGCTAACTCTGAAAGCAGCAGAGAATGAAATATAGTGCTACATCTTCTCTCACACAGAGGACGGCCTCCTCTGTGCTGCAGAATTTTCTTTGTACTGTTCAGATGCCTAAAGTACAAAAAAAAGATACCATAAAAAATCTACCAAAGCTAGAAGAAACCCCACAGAACTACTCAATTTTTATAAAAGAGAAACAGAACCATTATTCTCTCTCAACATTTTTAGTATCATATAGTTTATCTCTCTCTCTTCCTGAAAGCTTTCCTAGAGTTCTGTGGAAAAAATGAGTCACTCACACACATCAACTTTCAGATACTTTTAGAATAATGCGCCTTTTTTACTTTTTTTAAAATGAGAACATCTTCAAATAAATGTTTTCTCCTTGAAGGATTTTAAATACTTAATAATCCCAAGATGTTTCTAAATACTACAACGATCTAATTAAAAAAGAAAAGAAATTCTCTGCCTTTCACAAGGATTATCAAACATGTTGATTAATGATGCACTGAAGTGAAAAAGTCATCACAGGTAGAAAGAGGGACTTCAATGGAAAAGAGAAAGTCTATGGTTTCCTTCTACTTTAATAATTTCTTACAGACAGTCTGGTCATCCTCTGAAGCTGCTCTTTATCAAGGAATAACATCTCACTTGATAGAAGGAACTGTATATGAAAGAATATTGAAACCCTTAAGTGCTGAATGAATCACTATTAGAACAAAATTTCTGAAACCTGGTGTTCAAATATCCTCACCCTGAATCTTGTTTAGTTAAAAGATGTCACAGAATGTCGCAGCACGTCTGGATTCCCCCTGGATGGCTATATTTTTACCTGTACCTTTAATTCCATGCCATGGCATTATTAGTGCCATGTATTTTTGACTAAATATGGAGCTGTTTGTCCTGTGATTATTTATGCCCTGATATTTAACTCAAAAAAATGCCAGTTCTTGCTTCTTCCTGCTTTAGTTCAGCTTTAATTTCTGTTGCATGCTTTGCTGGTTACTTTGGGATACTGTGGGCACTGCCCAGGACAGAACAGATAATGACAAACTGCATACTGTGTCTGTGCAGCACTGCAGCTGAAGCAGTTAGGAAAGCGATATGAAACAACAGATCATAGCTTGAAAGGTCCATGAAGTGACTTAATGTACTCTGGAGACATCTCCAGAGACTGCTGGTGTCAAATATGGAAATGCCTGCATTCTTTCACTTCCCCTCCTTTCAAGCTAAGTCATCCTTCAAGCTGTATGATTTCAACATACTTCTAGCTTGAAACTGTCTATCATTTCTGCACATGCTGAAAGGTTCAAGAGTTGCCTAAAAATGTTAAAACTTTTACTTATTCTGTCCTCAAACTTGCATAATATTCAGAATTCATCTAACTTCTTCTTGCCATGAGGAATTCTAAATGTTTTGAGAAAGAGGAAGAGACAGAGGGAAGGAAGGAAGGTGTGGAAGGAAGGTGTGGAAGGAAGGTGCGGAAGGTGCGGAAGGAAGGTGCGGAAGGAAGGTGCGGAAGGAAGGTGCGGAAGGAAGGAAGGAAGGAAGGTGC
>WEKY01053527.1:105035-115945 GCA_013390045.1 Picathartes gymnocephalus | reverse complement strand
AGTTGGCTTTTTTTCAAACCATTCCTAGAATTTCAAAATCCAAAGAACCCTCTTACAAAATTTTGCTATCTAATCCACATTTTATATCTGTTTGCACAGCAAAATTTAAATGACTGAAGCCTACAGATTCATAACTTGTAAGTTTATATTTCATATTTGGTTCCTGAAAATGCCTCCTTTTCCTGGAAAATCTGAGATGATGCACATTGGTCAGAAATAGCCTCAAGTTTCGACACACCAAAGATCTTAGTATTTCATAGCTCTTCCTAGCTCGATTTCAACCTAATTTGGCACATAAATTGTAGTTGACCTCAGACAGAATAATTCAGACGTTTGAACCTCTTAGATGTGTAGCCAAAAGCGAATTGTCTTGTTGCATGTATTTTTAAACATCTGCAAGCTGAGCTGAAAAGCAGAATGCAAATTCTAGGTCTTGAAGATACCTGTGAGATTATGAAAATCCCTTTGGGACTGCAGACAATCCTGGTGCCTATGAACACATTTTTTTTCCTAGGCATGGTGTATTTAGAAATTTAGTATTTGCTTTAATTTCTGGTAACAGAGGTAAAAATGACAATAGAAGCAACTCATCAATAATTTAATAGTAAATGTACAGTCTGAGATAATATGTTTTGTTGAATCTTTTAATGCCGATTCCATGAGGACTGAAGGAATTGTTTCCTGCAGCTTCTATTTCTGTTTCATTGGGATAGAAGACTAATTTTTTGTTCATGCATGAAAAAAAAAGTTGTAGCAAATTAAGACTAGCAGAATTGGTTATTTCAATAGCTTTCTTTTAGTTAAGTAGGTACAGGTACACAAACAAATGATATTTTCAATAGATTGCAGAGGAATTCCCATGCCTCTTAGAAATAAGAAACAGCTAACTTCTCAGCTCATGATAAGTGGGGTTTAGGTTGGGAACTTTGAGCACTTGGAAAATTTGACTAATAAAAGGTGTGGTGATTATTTTACTTAGTTAAATGCTGGGTATATCTCTATACATTCCCTATTTCCATTATACAGTAATTTTTGCTTGAGATATGTCATTCCCTGACTGTGGTTTTTTAGTAGCAGTGGAGGAAGCCTAAGTTTCAGCAGGATGTTCTACCTTCACAAATTGACCTTTGAGGGAGAATTGTGTCTAAACACTGATTTTTGAAATGCTTTTATTTTCTGAAACCACAGGTTTGATTCCAAGACAGGGTTGTTTGGTCCTTCACCATTATAAAGCCTATGAAATGGGGTCTGATGAGATTTTTTTCTGTGGAGGCTGTTCTCATAAGCACCAGGATTCTCTTGACAACAAAAGACGTGGCTCTTTTTATAACCTTAAGTTCTTTTCGCCAAACTTCTGTCTAGTCATAGGTCCATAACATACACTCACTCTCTTCTACAAGCAATCCTGAACAAAGTTGCATGTCAGTGGTTGGTGAAAAGACTTGTCTGTTCACTGATTCATAAGATACTCTCAGATTTTTGAAAAGTTTCAGTATGTTTTTGGAAACATCGCGGGCGTTAATTAAAACAAGGAGATCTCATGCGTTAAGGAAATGTGTGTGTGGCACCATATCTAGATGACTTTGTATCATCCAACAACAAAAAGTCAGTCGGTTCTAAACTTGTCTTGGGCTTCTGTAGTTTGTCTATAGGGTTATTGGTTCTAAAAGCTGTTGTGTTATGAAACTGAAGGCAATAAGTTACGTGGGCCCCCACAAGTTTGTGAGTTCATCTGGCATCCCCATACAGGATCTACTGCCAGTATGTATTCACAGATGGGACCACACATGCTGTCATCTGTCCACAGAGATCCCTTTTCTTCTGAAAATCTTGTTTTAAAAATCAGGAAAATATTTTGGTCTAGGATAATAAGTTTTTAGTTTTGAGTTTTAGCAGTATAAGCCACCGTAGAAATTGCCACATTGTTTCCTATGATATTGGGATCATGTTTGCCTCCTCATCTTCTGTAACGAGGTGTGCAGGAGCTCCTTCTCTGAATAGTCCCCTCCCTGATCTCATTAGACTAAAATATATCTGACCTCCTGCCAGTGATAGCTGAGTGTGGTATCTTTTGCAGCCAGTGAAGGTAAGGAGCTGTAGTTATGGTCTTTCTACCATCTGTGTCATGGAAATGAGCTGTGGTTTTCTCCCACAAAAGTGGTGTCTCAGCAAAATGTTGGCCTTGAGCTTTGGAAACTTGAGGTGGAGAAAAAGGAAAGAAATAATTAAGCTCCATTCCATAAAGCAAAATATCCAGGAGCAAAATCCAGATGGGAATTTGAGTGTATTTTTGAGCTAGGTCACCATGTTTAGGAGCAATGATTTAGTATATCAGCAATGAGGAGTAGGCAGTGGCCTTAGCTGGTGTAATTTCTGTTGAGGATAATAGACTATGGTAGCTTTCTGACTACATACGTTAAAACAGGTTGGCATACCAATACCTGATCCAGAAGAAATGTGTTAGAATTGCACCCCTAAATACCTTTTAACATATATAGGAATCTTTTCAAATCTAGGTTTGAAATGTGCCAATGATTCCCAGGAAGGCACATTGTCAGGGAAAATGGAGCTCCTCTGAGACTGGCAGCTTTGGGATTTTGAGCTCAGAAACAGCTGCCTGAGCAGTGTTCCAGGAGAGTGTAAATAGGGAGGGAGATCTGCTACAGCCTATTTGAAGAAAACAGTAGTGTGATGTGGTTTTCTGGGGTCTTCTTTCCTCATAATTGTGATGCTTTTGATTAACTAAAGTTTTTTACAATGTCTGATCATGAGGTAAACTGAAGTGCAGAGCCTGTTTGAGAACTAGTTCAGCTATGAAATGAAGGTTAATTTATTATCAGTTCAAAAGGAAATTATGTTTTTGGGGAAAAAAAAATTGGGATCTATCAAGTCAAGGTTTTATATGAGCCTAAGTGTATTTAGCAGGTTAGATGTTCTTGTGGGTTTATTCCTGTCATGTCTTAAGACAGAAAAAGCCGTGTCTTTGGCACAAAGCAACTCCAACTGTATAATTGCAAATGAGGATGTCATTTGTATTGTGGAAAACACCCTTTTTACTTTCTATTTTTCAGTATTTGCTGACAGAGCAGCAAATTTACCAGAAATCATCTTTGTCTCACCTTGTGCTTTCCCTCCACAGATGCCAGGGTCCTTCTGAGCCATTGCCGACCCTCGGCAGCGAGGCTGTGTGGTGCAGAAGGATTGCAGTGAACCTCTTCCCATGTCCTGGGGGAGCCAAATGCCAAGTGTGGCAAAACCTTCTAGGGGAGTAACACAGGTGCGTGAAAAATGTTGGGATCGTGGCTCCGTATTGATTTTATATTAATGTTTGACATGTAGAGTGGGAATAATATTCCAGTGGCAATTCCTCTCAAGACATGCACCTTTATACAAAATAAATGTCAGTGTTTGCCCTCCATGCATTCAGCCTTCTGATTCACATAGATAATTTGAAGATTTTGAAATTTAGGTTGTGCACTTCTCTTTCTTGGCAGAGAAAAATTATTTCGTGTGCCCTGAAATCATTGTTAAGAAAATAACACCAGGGATTTTTTTTTCCGCTCCTTCTGCTCTTCTTCTGAGACTCTAAGCAAAAGTAAATGCTCAGGCTCACCGACAAAGATAAATGCTGAGGTCTGATCTGTCCTGCTATTCTCCTGCTCTCTACTGCACGTTCCTGTATCTCCCTCAGCCTTTCCGGTGACTTCTTAGTAAAAGTCCCATTTTAGATAGTCAGTACCTGAGAGCACAGAGATAGAATGCTGATTCTGAGCATAAATATATTCTGATAAATCACAAGTCAGTGATTGGTAAAAGTCAAGTTTTGATAAAAAAGAAGTCAAGTTCTGATAAAACCTAGGCCAAGCCTCATAAGCAATTCTGATATTTTTCTTGAATATGTTA
Organism: Picathartes gymnocephalus; assembly: GCA_013390045.1. Classification (NCBI taxonomy): domain Eukaryota; kingdom Metazoa; phylum Chordata; class Aves; order Passeriformes; family Picathartidae; genus Picathartes; species Picathartes gymnocephalus. Next base: position 112,042 of record WEKY01053527.1, on the reverse strand, counting down.
GTTTCTAAGCTATTACAATTATGTTCAGATGCAACGTGAAGCTTTTGCAATTTTATCGTCAGTGAAAAGTGCACATTTCTTCATAGTTGGAGACTGAAATCCACTATTTCTTTAGTCAAAAAATATGCACAAAAATAGGAAAAAAATATTTCCACACTCTGTACTGTCACAGTACAAAGGCTGATGGTGTGGGAACACCCTGAAATATGCGCAAGAGAGGTTGTGTTTTTTTCTGCTGAGAATGACATCTGTAAACTTCAAGGTGGAGAACGCTATCCACCGGTGCATGGAGCGAAATGTCTAATTAACTTATTTTATTGCCTGAGAAATAATTTGATTGTCTCTATTCTGAACCTGAAGGCAAGACTGAAAAAGTCCAGGGTGTGAGTTTTCCATGGTGACTGAAATCAACCGGACTGGTGGGACTTGTATGACTTGTGCACATACCTGGTATCTTCTGGGTTGAGGACTTGATTCTCACTGAAAATTTTCTGGAGCTGTCTGTTCCTTTTTGTGGTCTTTAATTTCCTATAGACAGGGAAAAATTAAAATGAGTAAGTTATCATGTTGGTAGGCTTTAGAAAAGGAAACATAATATTTTCATTAAACCAAATATGTTCTTAGAAGAAATTACTTTCCTTTGGTCGGAGAAAGGATGGTATCCTCACTTGCAGTTTCCCCTGTGACTTAAGAAAACAAACAGAAAAATCCTCATGGTGAACTAGGATGTTTGCCTATTTTAACATGAAAGGAGTTACTTAGTCCAATCACTTTAAAGTAGTAAGAAACTGTAGATACCATATTAGCTGCTCAAAAGAACGAATTCTTTCTGGAAAAAACAGAAACACTGTTTTGTTCACTTAAGCTTAAAAAGGAGTTACCAGGTGGTCTCTTTCCCAAGGTTTGAGCAGATAATACATTCAAGGCTTATAGAAAAAAGAAGCATAAGCCTCAAGCATCTCTTCTCATATTCTTTCAAATTACTGTACAGTAATTTATGTAAGTGGCTTCTGTTGCTCCCTTAATGACTACATAATTTTCTTGCTGTGTTTCCTTCACAGGATGACTACACAGTTACTTCAGTTATATCAGTACTAGACTAGATAATCTTAAATTTCTAGACTGAAATATCTCCACAGAATATGAAAAAAGGGGAAAAATATTATGCTTTTCATGCTTGAACAAATATAAGTGTGATGAGAAACTAGGTTGTTAAGATTAAGTCTGTGGAGAGGTAGTTTGCTTGAAACTGCGATAGCTTTTCACATCTTAGTTTTAAGAGGATACCACAATACATTTCACAAAAATGCTGAATAAAAATATGACTTTTGACCATTTCAGTGCTGTTGTATTTACAAATATTTTCATTTTTTCCCTAGTAAGCTTCCAAGTTTATAAAAAAAATATTATTCACAGTAAGTTTCTGTGCATGATTTTGAGAGGATATTACACCAAAAGTATTGCTTTTTTACTTATTGGCAATATACTTAAGTGCAAATGGTACACCAAGTTAATTGAAAAATATTTTCTTATTACTTACCCTTTTAAGCACATAAGCTTTTCTTCAACAAGATAGAAAATGTTCTTCAACTTTCAGTTAGATAAAAAAAATTGTACAAATATTGCTTAGTAACAGTCTTTTATTAAATGGTTTCTAAGAAAAGAAAAATTAGGACTATTTAATGTTCCTCTTCACCAAGGGAAACAATACTGAGAACAGAAAAAACTGTTTATCTGGAGTATTAAATGCTTCTCTTTTCTTAGGAGATGCAAATACCTTTTGTTTCATCACATCAACAAATTTCTCTTATGTTGTGGAGCACAGTTCACTTATAGCTTCCGGTCCAGAAAATGATTTTGAGATGCAGTTTAAACAGTAAGCCTGTAATAGTTTATTATGTTGTGAATTTCCATTGCTCATTCATATTGTGCAGGTAATGACTTTGGGGGCAGAGAGTGAAATGAAATTCCCCATTGAGTAGATAAACACTCATTTATTACTGCTTCTCTGGGTGCCAAATTATAGGCTAGTTGATAGTGAGAACCTCTCTCAGTTTTTAGCCTTTGACTCCAGATGACTGAGGTAATCACATGACACATATCACCTCCAAAGGAAAAGCTCCTCTTATGAAAGAGTGGTTGAAAGACTCTTGCTGCCTTATTAATAAAAAACAGAGGCAACACAGAATCCCTGATGTCTCAGGATGGTGAGGTGAGACTTTGAATTGTCCCATAGGAAATGGTTTTATTTTATTTCTTTTCTTCCAGCAAGTTTTGCATTTCCTTTGTTGCCACAGGCAGCCGTAGCGCTTTCATGTGTAGAGTACAAAATGCAAATAGCAACTCTACAGTTGATAAGTGGTTGGAAATGGTTAGTGCCACAGAATAGTAAACCTGCTTGGAATGTGTTATCTCATTCATATGTTTCTATTTTGTAGTACATCTGCTCAGGGTTCCTGGGTAACCTTGATGAGGAAGGATGCTCTGCTAAAGTCCCAGCGATGGTGACATTGGATGGTGAAATACTTGGAGCAAGCATCAAAATAGAGTCCTATTGCTTCAGTGAAAAAAAAAAATCACTCTTCCTAATCGCATACACATTGAATGGGTGAAGGGAATGTAGTCAGAGGCTCAGTGTTTCATTAATGATGGATGATGTAATTCAATAATGTAGTTTAAAATTAACATTTAGTGAGGACTCAGCTATGGTTAATTTGTAATAACTTCACTTTTATTCTGATGATTTAGGTTCAATGCTCCAACAGCCCTGCCTTGGGAACACTGTCTAACAAGTTTAGCTGGTAATATTTTACAAAAGCCTGGGGAGCAATGACACCTAATCCATATGAGATTTAAGGAGTAAGAGATTCCCTCCAATCTAGAACATTCCTATTGCTTATAGTTCACTGTCATTGTCACCTCTTTCAAAAGGAACTAGTTATCCTCATAAGATTATGCACTTCCTTATTGTTCTTGTTTAATGGATTTAACTTTCTTCAGGTATATGAACACATGATGTTTATTTTTGCGCCTCCTGATTTTGCACAGCAACTTATAATGGGTGTATGTGAAATGTCTGTCAACCTACTAAGTACTTACCTAATGAAATAATAATCTTTAGTAACAATATGCCTTGGCTAGGTGATATAATGAGGCAAGGGTAAGTCACACCACAAAACAGAGTGCAAACTTAAAATTAATGAGGACTGGGTTTGGGGCTTTTTTTGGTTAAATTGATTTTAAGCTAGGCACATGTTTATTTTAATTGCCTATTCAACAGTTTTATTAGTAAAAAGTGCTGGAGTACAGTTTTAGTTGAAGAACAGCAGCACGCAACAAGTTCTAAGTGCAGTAGGCAGGTACCATTAGTGTATGTTGGCAGTGGAGAGGACAGTGCTGTGGAAGTTAACTGTGTTTGTAGTTCCTTATCATATTCTAGATGATCCATGACTTTCATGCAAGTCCTAAGAAAATCAACCAGGATGATCAGCATTCTAGAAAACTTTCCCCAAACCCACAATTTGAAAGAATTAGTCAATTGAAGAAAAGGTTTAGGATTGAGATTCAAACACATTAGAGATTGTTGCAGAGAGGAAAGTAGTAAACTGTCCTTTTGTCTACGGGGAACGGGAGAAGGATAATAATGTTTTTACATTCTTGTGAGGGACATTTAAGTTGGACATTTGGGAAACCACTGTAAGTGTAAGGTTAGTGAAGCACAGCAGCTGATGGATTAGAGATGCTGGAGCATCCCTATCGAAGATTCTGGGAATGAGTTAGGCGAACTTCTGTCAGAGGCAGGCTAGTGATCCTTGTTGTGAGCAGAGGGGTGGCAAAGATGGCTCGTGGCATCCCTACCCACCCTGTCTAGGTCAGCCCTGTTTTTATGCTCTGCTTGGGAGGCAGTGAGGTTAAAAACTTTGAGTGGCAGTGGCTTCTTTACCCTGATCTGTTTTATGATTTTGTGTCTTATTTTGCTCTTGTTAGGGTATAAGATAAAACTTAAATATACTTTTGACCAGCAAGTTTCCACAGCTTTCTTTTCCCAAGAAGGGTATTAAAAAAAAATGCACCATGTCTATTTAATACTATCTTAGCCCTGGTTTTGTGCTATTTGGCAGTATTCTTTGTTCATATCTTGTGAATGAAATCTTTTTCTAATATTTTGAAACAAAATTAAATCCCAGAAATTTATTGGTTATCTTCCATTTTTATTTGAATAAGATTTGTGGAAAATAATTAAATTGTGGGTTGTAAAATGCCCTTCTGTGTTTTTTTTTTTTTGTTGTTGTTGCTTTTTTTGTATGTGTGTTTTGTTTTGTTTTTAACATTGTAGCATAAATAAATAAAATCCCTTTCATTCGAAGCCTATGTAGCATTACATCATTTCCCACAAAAATTTAAACTTTTGTTCTCTAGAGAAGGTATTATTTACAGTAAAATCCTATGCTATTCAAAGTAATAAAATGTCTTGTCATAGCTGTTGAAGACATTGTTTTCCAGAATTGATTCTAAAGTTCATCAGAGCATTAAAAAGTATATTCTTGGTTTCTCATATGTAGATACAGCCTAAGAACTCGAATAACCAGCAGTCATTAGGATGTCTGCCTGTAAGAATACTAGTGTTGGTAGTGAGAAAATAGAAGTATTTTTTGCTCATTGTTGTCTTTTTTCCATATTTTTCCTTAGTATTTGTCCTTTCTTGCTTAAATATTAATCTGCCTGGCCTGTAGTTTGCCTTTCCTTTTCTTCTTTTTGTTTCAGTTCAAGAACTGGAATGGGAAAATAGTATTGGAGCCCCTCTGATACATTTCCATTGTATGGCAACAGAATTTAACTGACTGTTATTATACAGTCCTAATGGATTTTATGTACAGCATTGCAGATTAGGAAAACACTTTCTAGCAAAACCCAAACCATTGTTTTCCACACAAGTGCTTGCTACAATGTGCTCTTAGATTTGGAAAAAGAGCAGTGAAAAGTTCCGTTAACATTTTTAATTAGGAAAAATTTTAATTGTGATCTCGGAGTTCAAAAAGATCCGTGGCTTTTCTGAGTGCTAAAATAGTGGCATCTATAGCTTCTGCCTCTCTTAAATATCTTCTTTGAGAAGCACAATTAAAAGTGTATTTTTGCTGCTGCTGTCACCACACTTTAGTTCTATGACAATTTTAAAGGAGGAACTTGCTTTGAGTCCAACAGGATGGGGCTGAAGTGCTACACATGAGAGAGAATATATTCTAGTGGGTTTTTAATAGATTTAAAAAAACCCTCTGTTTGTCTTACAGAAACAAGTAAAGGGCCTCCTGTGACACATAAGATCTTGTAAGCACACTGAACTGGCAATCAGCTAATCTCTAGTGTCAGAACGATATCAGTAATTGGATCCCCTATGAAACAACAGGAGTCAGTGGTGGGAGGATTGTTTCTTTGCAGTGCAGTGCAGGCAGCTGAGTGCTCCGTGCTCAGCTGCGAGGTTGTGGGAGCATGATTGCCACAGTACCAGGAGAATTGAGACAGGTTTTTAATTACCGCTTTATTGAATTATTTGGTATTATTTCTTGCAAGTGCGCAATGAAGCACCATGTGAGAATACTAATTTCTACTCGGTTAATCATGGGTAGTAGGACTTCTGTTGCCTGCTTGTAGCCTGCTTGTGTCTTTTAGCTTTATAGTAATCATGAGAGATACCACTTTTACAGTTCTATACTTAATATAGGTAAATTTTTGTGTCACAAATAATATTGTTACTGTGCTTGTGATATTATGATTGAAAGTCATAGGAGAGATTTCAGCTTTTCAGGGTACCACAATGGGAATGCCTTGTTGTTCAAGAGCAAAAAAAATTTCAAAATGTAGAAGGGAGAAGTAAGAAATAATCTTATTTTCCATTGTTTGTAATAAGTAGGCCTGTTTTGACTCAACTAATAATCAGAAGCCCCTGTTCTGCTGTGAGTATTTTCACCAAGACCAATAACTCCTACTAGACAGATGTCCTGATATTTTGAAAGAGTGGTTTAAATATGTATGTGTATGGTTTTTTGCATCTATTTGATGTTAAAATTAATTTTAGAGGCAGCCATGATGTAAGATGCTCTTTTTCTTTTACTGCCTCAGTCCATATTTCTGTGAAATAGTATAGCATATTTTCCAAGCCGTTTTGGCCCCTAAAAGGCTAACTTTTTAATCACCAATGTACCAAATAGAGCCAAGTGTTTGAAAAGTATAAAAATATTTGCTATCATATTATATAATTAGCATGACTTGAACAACAGCTTCAAGCTTCTGAAGTTATTTTTGCCCCAATTTCGACATAATTTTCCTTCACCCATCACCTGCAACTGTTATTGATGCTTGAATGAGTTGAAATACTTGAAAACTGTTTTACTATCTTATTCTAAATCTCGAGGACCTCAAAGTCAACCCCTATTCAAATTATATCCACTGAGTGGAATAGGAAATGGGGAATATCCCTGTGGGGACTAGGGAATATATATAGGCAGAGAAATACATAGAGGGAGCATTTTAAAAAGGGTTTTATTTATAATGGATGTTTGTGTGTTCTACATTTATACTCTATTTTTATAACTCCTTCAGAAATGAAAATAATTTCAGTGTTTATCATCCATCCACAGTGGCACTTTAATTGTTATTTTGCAGATCAGAACCAGGCAAATGAGGGAGAGCAGTGTTGTGTCTTCTCGGCCATGTGTCATTACTATCTGACTAACAACAGTACACTGTAGTTTCATGCAGTTAAAGAAGGATTGTAGCTGACTTTGTAAAAAGATCAAGGAAGGATGTTTTAAGTCCAGTAAGTTTTAATAACCTTTCAGAGAAAGAAAGTTTTTGATCTGATTTGGCATAGAAAAGAAGAGAATTTTTTCTCTTTGAAATTAATTGCTCCTTTTCCAAGAACTGTTTCATGGAAGTTAGTTCCTTAAATGAAAGTCCTGTGGGTGAGCCCAAATCAGTTCTTTTCTTTTTATGCCCTCAGTGGTTAAATT
>WEKY01053527.1:93835-104710 GCA_013390045.1 Picathartes gymnocephalus | reverse complement strand
TAATTTTCCCAGCCTTTAAATGTTTTTCTCCCCTACTATAGTTTTCTGTGAGAAGGCATTATGTGCAGGATTTAGCTGCAGCCGCTTTTCACATTCAGGGTACTGGTTTTTCACCTTTTTTTGGCAGATTGAGCAAAGTGATAAGATTGCTATGTAGGAAAGTTGGACAAACAGGTCCGTGCTGTCCTTGGCACTGATACTTTTCCAAATACTCTTATTTTCTTAGTTGTCTTTTTCATATTCCACATAATGTCAGCATCACAGATTCAGGGTCTTAATCAGATCCCAATTTTGTGGTTATCACTTCTCTTTTTACATGTTTTTTTCCCACAACATAAAACAGATAGTTACTTTTTTTTTTCCCTCTTTTTTTTTTTTTTTTTTTTTTTTTTTTAGGAATGCCATTTAGGTTTCACTTTACTTTGACCAATTATACATTTTTTCCACCTGCTGTTTCTGCGGCTGGGTGTGCAATGAAGCAGCTTCTTGGTTCCCAGTGATGGGTTGCTTGACAGGCTGTGTTGACTAATTGGTCTCTGCCATTTTCTCTGTCTTTATCTCCTTTCCCTTGCCTCCCCAGTTGGAGCAGAGCCTCCTTGAGAACAGCCCACAGGAAAGCACTCTCCTTGAGCTCCTGACAACCACTTCGTCTTTGGTGCTGTTATTAGCAAAACAAAAGCAAAAGTCCTCCTGTGGGCTTCCTGCAAGTAGTGAGGAGTCAAACTGCAAATTAAACATCTTTTCCCTACTTTTCATCTAGGAAAGAAACACAAGAGTGATGTTTGAGGCACAGATCAGGCGGCCTTTTCAGGACACCGAAGAGACTGTTAAGTTTTTGATACAATGGTTATGCTTCGTTCTTTCAGGAGAAGCAGTTATAGCGTGTCACTTTTAGTAAGGTAATAGATTTAAGAACAGAATCACAAGGTAGGTATAATGTAAGTACAGCACTCCGTTCTCACACACTGTATATAAACTTAGAGCATCCTGCTCTTCAAACTGAATAAGCCCATGTAGAAACGGATAGCTTTACCAGTGTTCAGAAAAGTGAAGGAAGTTAATGCTTAAAGTGGTTTACTGTTGTATTTGCCTTCTTAACTAGAATCTTAATTCCATTTGAAAATTATAGAAAAGATTTCTATTCATGACATTTCATGACATCATTTTAACAGCATTTACTGGTAAATTGATGCCATCATAGAGCTGAACAGTCAACTTTTTAATGTGTATTTCAAGTTGGGAATTTAAACATAACATTTGGTATGTTCATGCTTGAAGTTTTAAAAAAGTGTACTGAACACAATACAGGAATTTATAACTGCAGCATCTAACCTGTCTTGATTCCACCCAATCAAAATGCCCTGTAAGTACAACATGATTGTGTTTAAAAAATTTCAGCATTGAGTAGTAAATTGACTCTGGTTTTGCACATATTTTCTTTTGTTTTAAGAAGATATATGGTCCAAAGTTAAAGCTTTTGGGACAACTTTATTGTATATTTCCTGGCTTAACCTACTAACAGGTCTTTGTTTGCTTCTTTTTTTCTTTGGTCTATGGTTCTGGACTAACAGTCTATTTAAAACCTATGTATGTATTTTTTATTTCTGATATAAAGACAGCCTCAATTCCATGGCAAGGTATTTTGATAATTTTGACATTAGATTGTTCTTTGCTATGATATATTCCTAATAATCTGAAGTACTATGACTAAATTTTGTATGAACTATAACTTTCCACCTTAGGTTAACTCAAACTTTCATGTGCAGCAGGGTAACATTGTTAATATCAAACACCTCTGTTAGAGTGACACAATTGTCCAAGTGCACTATAAACTGGCCTTGAGCTACTACAGGTTCTGCAATTGACTAGTTGGAGGATGTGCTTAGCAAGATTGGTGTTGGTGTCTCTGGATATCAAGGGCTTCTTTGATGTCCACAATAGGTGCTCAAACCAATGCAGCTGCACAATGTGACAAACACCACCGGACACTATGGCAGATGGCGACCAAAGTTGTTGACCTTCAGGCTAAATACTGAATTAATTTTAATATTGACTCTGGGATCCATTCTCCCTTATCTTACTGACTCATAAAAATCAGTGGAAAGCATCAACAGAGAAGTTCCATTTACTTCTTTTTGACCTAACTTCATATATCTTGTATGTGTATGCATACCTATACATAAAAATAATTCCCAAAGTATGTAGATTGAAGTTCATTGGTAACTTGGCTTAATTTCAGCTTTCTCAAATTTAAATTCACAAAATATTTAGGTTGAAAAATTTTGAAAGTATGAACAATTAATTTTAAATGTGATCACTCAGGATTAAGTCTAATCCTGACTGCTAGATTCCTTAGCCATTTTAAAACATTTTAATTACTAATCATACCTGTACAAAACTATTTTTAAAATAAATGCCAATCTGCAATTCAACGATATGGTGTATTTTTGACATATTTCTGTTGACTAAATGGCTTATAACAGCTTGTACTGTAGGGCACCAAAATTATTTTCATCATCATTTTCTTAGTAATATACAAAGCAAAAGTTTTGTCAAAGAAGTTTACTCAGCTGTGGGTTTATCTGGCACCCCAGTGTTTAAGGAGTTGTTTAAGATCTGAAATCACTTTCCTGAGAAAGTGAAAGACATGATGAAGTGCAAAGTATTACCTCTGACCACCAGTGGCCATTTCCTTCACCCATCTGTTCTCAGGGAGGAACTGAGGTCCAGCTGATGGATCCCTATGGATGGACACAAGGAGGCAGCTGATGAGCCCTATGAATTTTGTCCCTCCTGCTCAGTCGTGGTTTCTCCTGCTGGTATCTGTGGATGCTGGCCCTTTCCCTGACTTATCTTTGAGCAGGAGAGAGCCATGGAAAAGACATGCCTGGGATAGGCAGCAAACATCCTTTATGTGAAGACAAAAAGAGAAGCTTAGGGAGGAGGTGTGAGTGTTGTCTAGCCCATTTTGTCTGCTGTCAAATGCCTTTCTGCATTTCTAACTAGTCAGTGCAGGCAGTTTCCTTAAAAATCAAAATGGGTGACATTCTGGTGTACATCAATGAATATGCAAACAGGCAAGTTTGGGAATCCTTTGACTTCAAATCTCTTCACCAAATGAGAAGCATTTGCACACTTCACGGGGGAAGCAAAACAGAACTAGGACAACTTATTCTTTGCTAGAATGCATCACTGCTGTCTTTACTTGCTTATAGCTGTGTGTACATAGGACCACCTTTCTTTGCTGTTATTCTGTAAACAGGTTTATGGTAATGCCCCTCACAAAAACCAGAATAGAAATGAATCCTAAATGAGGGTCCATTCAAAGACTGCTTTTAAAACTAAATTGAGTTTTTAAAGGGCATGTTATGCAAAGTGCATACAATGGTTCTTGAAAATGAAGGTAAGATTTTGAGCAGAAATGTGAAGTTTTTTTATATTTGTCATAAGTTTTTCTTCAATACCATATGAACCCTTGTCTGGTCACCAGTTAAGCTGATTTGCAAATATGAAGTGAGGGGAAAGAGATTATTCAGGAGAAAATCTGTATGGTGTAAAGCCTTCTATTTCATAAAAGAAATCAGATCCAAATTCAACTAGTAGTGATTCAGTAGTTAGCAGTCAACTGCTATTGCTTGGTCAATAGCAAAATGAGAAATTGAGATGATACATACTTGGTATTTTTGAAAAACTCCTTTCCATCTGAAGCAAATGTATTTTCTGATGTTAATGAATATTGGAGTTGCATGAGAAATAAACCTGGAGGAATTTTGTAGGGCATTTGATTTCTATTTATTTAATGCTCATGACTGACACTTGGGGTAAATGAGGCCAGATGTGAGATAGAAAGTCCACTGTTTTGGCTGCATTTATTTTTTTTTGGTAAACATTCTTTCTGTACTGTTTAAACCAGAGTATACTTTTCATTAACTTCAGGGGATGGAGGATCATGACCTTACATCATAATTTTATTGAGTCTTATTGGATAAAGTGTTCACATAGACCCTGGAAATGTTTCATGTTTCAGAGGAAACAGTCTACATTACGATTGTGTTTAGAGAATGAGGAAGAAGACTTTGAAGTAGAACAGAGTCCTACAGATGGTATTTGCGTTAATGGCAAGTGCTAGAAAGGTTTACGTGGTATAATTCTCACTTAATGACTGGGGAGTATATTAAATATGGAAGGTGTTTCCAAGCCATTGCCGTTACTTGTTGGTCTGTTCTATGAGTACAGCAGAATTTCTGACTGTCCATGTGGAAATGGCTGAAAAATATTTGTGAAATTAGGAAAAAACATCTGGAAATTTACCATCTTCAGTAGAAGCTCATCTTATTTTAATGTATGCTGTGGGTTCAAATTTATGTCCCTTTGTCAGTAAGCTAATCTGAAAGAGTTTAATTGGGAAATACCTATTACCCTTTTCCTCAGTGGGACTGAGCTTTCAAACCTATTCAAATTCATCATCAGTCTTGTACAAATTATCTTAGAAAGCCCAAGGAATATTCAATGGGAATATTTCCCTCAGGGTCCACCATACTGATTACAAAAAATATCCACACTTAATACTGAGTTTATACTTATATCTTCACAACTTACCATGAAAGAGATTCAGTGTATACATTCATGTGGAGCCAGTGATGTTTCAAGTGCTTACAGCTCTGATAAATTTTATAACGGCTTGCATTTATACCAAACTGTGTTTTGCACTTCTGACAAAAATACACATGTAACTCCCGGGGCATAACATGTGTGTTCATTTTCTCACCACACATGCAAATTTGATGCATCAGACTTGACAGTGTATAACAGAATTTATGTATTGTGAATGTATTTCCTATTTTGAACTAGCTCTACTAACACTCTGTCACCTTCTGTAATAAACCTTTACCTTTCCTAGGGTGAACCACAAATGTTTGCACTCCTGCAATGTTGACAGTGTCATGCAACACTGATTTCTTGTCATTGCCATCAGCTGCATGATCCTATAATGTGCAATAGTAGCTGGAACTCAGTTGTGAAATAAAGACCACACAGTTGGCTTTTGGGACCTCCTATTTTAGTGTTGTGAAATTCCTATGGAGTATGGCATCCTTGCTTTTTAAGAATGCATGACTTTCTTACAAGTAGTGTTATTGTTTGCTTTCTATTAGGCTTGCAAAATTGTAACTGGAACAGTCTCTGTAGAGACTGTATTTTCCTTTTATCCTTTAACTTAAATTTTGCAGTGGTGCAAACTCGACCTGATTTTTCGTCAGGTTGAAGGTCAAATTCTTTTACAAATTAGGACAAAATTAGATTAAGTTCCCTATTTTTGGAGAACCTCAGTAATGTTAACATTTCTTCACTTCCTATATCAAATTTCTGATGCCATCAGAAAGGAGGGTTAGCAGCATTGCTATCAGAAAGGAGTGCAAGACTGGCAAGGGAGGCCTTTAATTTGCATGGGTATTTTTAAATCTATGACAGAATGGTGAAGACAGTAGGAGATGCAGATTTTCTTCAATGTGGACCTTATTGTACACCTCTGTTGCCTGGTCTTATTTGAGTTTTAAGGCAAGGAGCTGTTAAATTTTGTCGCTCCTATTCTTTTATGTTTAAACGTGTGTGTTTCCATGTAAAATTACTGACATCTTTAGCTCATCCCATCCTTTTGCCCAAGAAGCTTTTTTGCACATGACAGAAAGCTGTTCCTCTTACTGAAACAAGGCTCATATGCCAGGCATACTTGAAGTCTTTGGAATGACAGCATGAATGTTTCAGCACAAACAATCGGCTGGTTGCCTTCTTAGGTGTTTAGAGACACGTTTGCTTCTCTTTGACCTGGTGGGTATCTGAGGTTTCAAAATTCATACCTTTAGAGCTTTCTGGGAACCACAGGCAGGACCCTGAAGACAATGTACCATTTGTATCCAACCCAGAATCAGCAGATTTTGTAGGAAGAATGGAATTCAGAAAGTGTTGCAGCAGATGTCCAAAGCTGGGTGCCCTGTGCTGCTTCCTGCGGATGTCTCGTGCGTTGTCTCTGCAGTCAGTGGTGCTGATGCTCTCCTGGAGGGAGGGATAACTGCAGCTTGCTTTTTGTGGATGCTGGGTTTATCAAGCCCTGCTACTTAAAAGCATTGTTTATTAAACCAACCAAACAAGGGAATTAAACAGATTATAGGCTTATCGTAGAGCAAGTGAAAGACAGAAAGCGTGTAATTGGAAGGTGGAGTGTTTTGGCAGCTTCTGCAGATGGCAATAGAGAGAAAGGAGGATTGTGTTCCTAAAACGTTTTTTTTTTTTTTTTTTTAATAAGGCTTAAGTAATTCTAGCAGCCCTTTTGAGGGTATTGTATTTGTCATGAAATGTATGACTGCATCTCTTTCTAGGTATTGGTTATGAAAATTTTACTTGGGCTTTTTTTTTTTTTTTTTCTGTTGTTGATGATTCAGAAGATTTTGTGAGGAGTACTGTTGTTCAGTTTCTGTATTAATTTTTGAAGTAATGCTCTGACTTGTTTTTGCAATGCAGTGTTATCCAGAAGGGTCAGGAATTCAGTATTGCCTCAGAAACTTTGTGTTATTTTATCACTCATCAGTGTTCTCATATTCAGTGTCATGTCTGAAGCAAAATATTTAAATGAAAGATTGTTTCAGAATACTTATTTTTCAGAAACTTTTATAAACATAAAAATAATACAATAAAGAATTTATTTTTACATTCCTTTGACTTTTGCCTTTTAAAAACCAAAAGGATTTCCTGAGGGATATGCTTGTCTTCATCTATTTTCTCTCCAGCATATGAAATGACAGGCTATACAAAGTGCCCAAATATTAATTTTTGTGGCATGTCTGTGTATTCATCTGTCAACCTTCAGTGAATTTTCTGGTTTTCTATTAGCTTGTCTCAAACTGCTGGCAAGCTAAATTTCTCTAACAGACATCAATTCACTGCATTAAATTCCTATTCTACTCTGCAAGATGTATTGATTATTTTTTTCTCAGCAAGGTGACAAATACCATTTTCATGACAATAATAGAGATTGATTACGATTTTATGGAACAGAGAAAGAGCCAATATTGCTGAAAGAACCTTGGGGGTTATAAAAAATGGAAAAAAGATCGTTTGAATTAATAAAAAAAATAGTTAATTCATCTGTTGTTGAGGAAGCTGAAGTATTTTTGATATAATGAAACCTACAGTAAATGCATGATCATTGCTGAAGTGAGGCAGATTTAAATGTGTTTGTAACATTTGGTGCCGGAAATCACTTGAAGAAATGCTAGCAATCCATTTTGAAGGGCTCAGACTATGAAATCTATAAAACTTTAATAGTTTTTCCTTTGCATGTAGGTATGCATGGTGACATATGCATGATAATGCTGTGTTATCTTGATTAGTGGAAGTTGAACCTGGAAGATGGAGGAAATATTGTTGGGCTTTGTATAGGGCATCTATTGTAAACTTAAAGGGAAATAAATTTCTTTTGATTTTTGTTTTTGTTTTGTTTTATTTTCGGTTTGGTTTTGGTTGGTTGGTTGATTGGCGGATTTTTGTTTTTTTTAGTTCATTTCATTTGCGTCTCATGTTATCTTCTTTGCTGGAGATATAAACTGCAGGTCGAGCTCCTTTACTCATCTCTCACATCTTATACACTCTAAATGAAGCTGGACCGAGAGACAGTGAGGGATCAAGATGAGACTTGAGTATTTAAATGTGACCTAGAGTTTGTTTTTTCATGACATGGTGTCAAAACAAAGTATAATAACAGAATTCATGCAGGGTGTAACAACATATACAGTTTGCACTTGCTTTTATGTATTGTATTATATTTAAACAAAACCAAACCTGTTAATGGATACTTTCATATAGGGCAGAGTTTTCTATGTGTGATATGACTGTAAAATTCACCTCACATTTAGCAACCTTGTATCAACTTTAATACTTTTTTTTTTACTTCAGAATATATTTTTCTGATTAATGTATAATTGAAAAGCCAAGGTTATAGTACAATGCCTGTAAGACTTTTAAACAAACTGGAAGGTAGGACAGAGAAGAAAAAAAGTTATGCAAATAGTCTAGTCAGGGACTCAGTCCCTGAAATGACACTTTCTTTTGCATTTAGTTTATTCTCTGATTTTCACCATCAAGAAATACAAGAACTACAGTTTTAGTCTAGAAAATGAAATCCAGAAAATTCAGCTTACAGAGATAAACCAGAGTAGTATGCAAGACTAATTCATTCTGTGTCTCTTGCACATGTGAACATGTGAGTACAACTTGGAAAATTTTACTCCTGCCTCCATATAAAAAGTTGTAAATTATCACAGTTCTTATTTTGTGTTGAGCCAAACCTAAGCCTGGTTTGAGGCAGACACAAAGAAGGATTAGGTGTGAAGGCATACTTTTTGCCTCGTTTAGCATACTTACAAGTACGTCCAAATGTTTGGGTTTTTCTTACAGTTTCACATTAATTATAGTGGAATTTTCTTTGTTGTTTTGGGAGGTTTTGTTTTGTTTTGTTTTTACTTGAAAGAGTGAGTTAGTGTATTCTTTGCCTTCTACTTATTCTATATGCATACATTTAAAAAAAAATGCAAAGCAACAGAGCTAGGGATGTAGTAGTCAAATGTAAAAGCAGAACAAATAAGTAAGTATATACATCCCACTGTGGAATCTGCATAGGAGCCTAGTGATTAAATTAGCAATAGAGACAACGTCTGTATTTGACTTATCATGACCTTCTGAACTATTCACATACTGCTCTAAAATTTTCAATGGTAAACTTTCAACACAAAAGTTATTTCCATAGCTTATGGAAAACTGTCGAGCAGGAGAAGGTAAAATCATTACCTCATTATAAAAAGGAATGTTTATGACCTTTTAAATGACAGCTGTAGGACCAAAACAGCTGGGTAAACAGGTTGAAATTTTTCAAAGTGGCAGTTCTCTCTTGGGAGAAAATTGTTTGAAATGTCTTTGTGAAATCGGTTGTGATTTGGCCTGAATGTATTGTGGTTTGCCCATGGACGGTAAAATTTGTGATAGTATATCCACCAGGTTACTTGGAAGAGCACTTGGCTCAGTCTCTGCTATATATCCTATGTGATTTTTGCAGGATGTGAACCTGGGATTTGCAGGAGACCCGGTGACATTTGCTGTTGGCTGTAAATTGTAGGACGTTGGGTTTCCACTTGACTAATTTACAGTGTGCTAACAAGCAAGTTTATACCCCAATAAGTCAGGCAATTGGCATTGTTTTGCATTTAGGAGGAGTCTCAGTTTTCCCTAAGTTTTCTGCTTAGAAAGAAAGTTCTGTCCAGGTGAGATTGAGGAGTTGCAGTTAGACATATGTGGAACAGAAGATCCTGTGACACCTTAGGGCAGCCGTAGTTCTGCACAGGTGTGGATGCTCTGCCGCTGGTGTCTACCTTTGATCCACGAACAGGTGGAGTTGCTCTCGTGGGAAGCTGCTGCTGATCAGTCTTTAAACACCCACATTACTTTCACATGGAAGCAGGGGAGAAGTTCTGGTGCTGCACTTTGCAAAGGAGTCAGCGGGGCAGAGAATGATGAGATACCCCCGTCTCCTGCTGCACGCTTCAGCCTTGCTCCTCAAAGCCCGGTGAACGTGGGCTCTGCGGTGAAGCGCGGGCACGGTGAGCTCACTGCCCTTCTGACTGGATGGCCTCCCACAGGGTGCTCTAGCATCTGATTTAGGCTACATCCCTGATGGTGCTGTCTGGTAATGTGTAATATCTTCAGTGATGCATTTCACTGCTGTTTTCCAGCACAGAATGCTGAGTTCAGAGGAGTTCTGTCAACAAACAGCATGTTCATAACAGTATTGTGCTTCACACCATTTTGTGAAGCAGGAAAGTTCAGTGACAATAAAATGGTGTCAGAAAATATTTGAAAGGTCCTCTGTGACTTTTTTTACCAGATTTGCTTATAGCTATGTAATTCTATTTGACTGTGCAAGACCAGGCAAATGCTTCTGAAAGTTATTTTAAGTATTGTCCACAACTTGAACCTATGCAATAACAAGTAATGTATCACCAATTAAAGAACACGTGAAATGCCTCACAGGAATACTGGCTGAATTTTGTTTAAGGTGTCATCATTTTGTCTTGAGATGCTAAAAGCAGCACTAGAAATTCTGCTTTAAACTGTGCTACACAAATTATTATTTGTAACTGATTTTGGAAGTGTAATGAGAGAACATGCTTGTTTCTATTTTAATTTCCACTTTGAAATATAAATTGATTTGAAATCATTAAAACTGAATATAATGCTTGTATGTGATGATTAAATTATCATTTCATTTGCTAATTTTTTAATATCCTGTTTTCATAGTGAAATTTTTAACTATTTAGCAAGATTAGGGACTGTGGGATGAAACTCTACTTTCATGCAGTAAGTGAAGGACTCTTAAATCAGTCTCTGGAGTTATTTAACAGTTACCAATTACTCCTGCATTGTAAACAATCAAAGTGCTTGTATCTGCAGGCAGTAGATAACCTGAAAATCAAATATATCAGCTCTGCCCAGATCCTTGAGGAGATTGTCCTGTCAGCTAAAACAAGAATAAAAGATGTGATTGTAAATAACGTTTGTGGACAAGCAGGTTAGTAACATTCACTTGAAAAATAAATACAGAACCACCTGTAGCCCACAGTGGACCTTAATTGTACATCTGTCAGAAAGGAAAGCTTTAAGAAACTTGCAAGCTTTGCTTCCTGATTGTTTTAAGTTATGGTTTGCCATCTTCCGATGTGAGGGCATCCCTTATCCACTCTTTGCAAGGAGATGTAATGGATAGCTGGAAACCCCTGCAGTTTGGATTCTTTGAGTCATGGAGTAACTGCTAGCCCTACTTTTTTTTTTTTT
>WEKY01053527.1:65883-93784 GCA_013390045.1 Picathartes gymnocephalus | reverse complement strand
TTTTTTTTTTTTTTTGTGAGAGGGCTGTGCTTATGGCTACATGTATGTCATGGAATTTTACTTTAATATAAGAGTTAATGAATTAATTAATTGAATAACATTTCTTACTTCTTTTTTCTAGTTTTGTTTCTTGTTACCAATGATAAGAGAAACTAACCATTACCTATAAATTTTGTTTGTAATGTCTCCATCTCTACCCATTAAGTGGATGAGAAAAATGAAGATTTTTATACAATCTTATTTTAAATGCCATCAGTATTAGAAATAATATAAATTTTACTGACCATTAAACTTAATCCCACAGCACTGAAGTTATTAGAGATTTGGCCAGTTAACACAAGTGCTGGAGTGCAAAATGAGCTTCCAGACCAGTAATATTGTGACAGATAGTTTCATTGAGAACACTAGGCTGATCCTGCTATATATGGATGGTTGTGTTGATGTGTTAGAAAGTGCTAAGCCTTTTTCTTTTATTTTGTGGGAAAGAGAGGGTGGTGATAACAATTTCTTTATAGTCATTTGTGGTAGAAATATTTGGTAAATAAATGAAATGGAGGGGAAAGAGCAAATCTGTTAGCTGCTGTTTTCTTGTATCCATTCTTTTTTTTCCCCCTCTTAAAGACAGCTATTTAGTCCATTAGTGGGATTCTTTCCCCTTACAGGCTGGCTTCCTGTAGGTTTCACTGTGGAGTAGCAGGTGTACAATTCCAAAGTGTCTTTACAAGTGGCTCAGCAGGGCTTTCTGTGCCATACATTCACTGAAGACAGCTCATCTGTTTAATCCTTATGTTTTAGTCAACCTTTCTTATTATGCGGACAGGGCTCCCATGCTCAGCTGGATTTTGACTCTCAGAATGAATTGATGGAGCTCTTTGATCTTTGCTGTGTATTGCATCTGTTTCATCTTTCATCTTAATGCATGATCTTCCTAACTTCTAGCTAATGCTTTATTTTGTTTATTTTACCTTTTCCCACTTGAATACATCAATTTTATTTTGTTCTCTTGGCACAACTTTTTATTTTCAATGAATTTGATTGCACAGCTTTAACATTATGATAATTAAGTTGGTATGGGTATTTAAAACACAGGCAGAGACTTGGAGAGCCAAGTTGTTTTCAGGGTTCACACTTTGCATTTTAGAGCCTTGATCGGAATCCTTAAAACGGACCAGTGTAATTTTTACAAACTTACAGATTACTGCACCTGGTATTTGTGATAAATAGTGGACATGCCAAAGAAACAGGATATGACAGTACACACATGTGGAGGGAGCAGCCTGCTACTGGGTATCGACACCTGAATGACAGTGGCATTGAGCAGTAGTCGGCAGAGCTGGTATAATGAAGAAGTTTCTTGAGGTATATCACCTTGACAGCCTGACACATGGGCATATATATTTAAGTTTATCGCTTCTAAATTCCTGTTCAAAATTAATCAGCTCCTTAAGAACTGTTAAGAAGTTATACTTGTTCTTAACCGTGGGTTTATTCTATTCCAGGAGGTTTTGGTTTAGAGAGATTCAAAATTCCCTAGTTAAATGCTGAGCTACAGTTACATTTTGGGTTATATTTTTTTCCCCCCCAATCCTAAATTTAAGTATGACAACCAGCAAGGGATTAGTCTTTTTCAAACGAAGCCAGAAAATTAACAATTTTCCTTATACTTTTTAGTTGAAACTAGCACCACCAACAGAGCATTTTCTAATGGTGTGATTGATTCTTCTACTTATACAACAGAGTTTAAATTCTCTTCTAAAAAAGATTTAAATCAGTGTTCAGCTTTAAATGAGAGTAGCAATTTAATTTTTCTCATGATCAATAATGCTAGAGTGGAAAAAGCATTTTCAAATGAGCAAAAAGGTCTATGGCAGCACAACTTTTGAGTCTTTGCTTGTAAGAGGTTTAATATATTTCACTGCAATCCAGCAGCTTACATGTATGGCATACTCAGAGCTATTCCCCATTTTGCTCCATATACGCATCATATTTTGTCCTTTTGGGAATAGCCAGCATTTGAACACTGAAGTTTTTGTGGGGTTTTTTTTTTTTTTCTTTTTTTTTAAATGCTCTTTCTCTGGAGATGTCTTATTATGCAGAACATCCACTTCCCTGTTTGGTGTGGTAAAACCTGGGGCAGTTGATTGTTACATGATGGGGAAACCTACATTTAAAAATGGAGACAGATGCGCCAGCTGTGCTTCTTTGGTCAATGATGTATGACCCATTCAGTCACATTACAGGAGAACCTTTTAGTATTCTTGTGCAAATATCATCTTTATAAGTGAGGAACAAAAAGTGTAAAACAGTAACTTTTTGGAAAAAACAAAATTTTTACTTTTGAACTTGTTAGGCTTTGTTTAAAAGGAACCATAGCCTCAAAAAATTACTTATTTTAGACTTGATTTCACTGTGACATAGTAGATAGCACTGTTACTAGTGATAATTTCTGTAATGAAGAAGTAAAAAAAGACCTGAATCTGATATAATACCATGACATCTGCTGTTTCTGCAAAAAAGATAATTTGATACTTTTTGGTTGATGTAATAAATATCCTCCCCCAGAAAAAAACAAACTAAAATCTCCCCAAAACCCCCAAATATGCTCCTCTTACTGTTAGACCTTCTTCTTTTACATACTTCTTGACGTAAGATTCTGTAAGAACTCCCTGTCATCTAATGCTGAAAATAATAGATAACTGACACACTGATGTGGAAACCAGTTTAAAAATATATAAAGAGGAAATTTAGAATTTGGAAAAAAAAGTTGACTGAATTGGCCTCCTTGTTATAAGTTTTTTTGGGGTTTTTTGTTGTTTTTTTTTTTTTTTTAAATTTGCCTTTGGAGCTGCTGCCTTTTTACGTCTCTGAAATGAATCAGTTGTAGAGTATTATCTTCAGGAAATTAACCATTTGTATTGAAAGAAGGTCATTAAGTGAATTTAGAAAATTATTAATATGCTGGATGCCTGTGTTGAGCAGTTTCACAATTTGAGACCTATCTTTGTGGAATCCAGACTCAATATGTAACTACGTTAACTCATACTTTATTTTTAATGAATTATAATCAGAAAATTTTAGAGGTTTATGTTGTTGGATTTTACATTTTTTTTCCCCCGTCTGTTGGGTGTTTGGCTTATGCCACTTTGATTGGATCACTGAAGTTACAACCTTTCTAATGGGTCATGTACTAGAGTGTTTCTGCTACATTATTAGTATTTTACATGTTTCAATTTTATTCAGACAAAATGGATAATTTTATGAGACTACTTCAGCTGTAAGTGCATTTTTTATTTTGGGGAAAAATATAAAATGTAACATTAAACATAAGTACCATATAATCTAAAGAGATTGTGTTGCTGTAGCATGGCAATATGTTTTCTCCAATGTATTTTGTGTTTGTTGTCTCCAGAATAAGAATTTGTTTAATTCAGTTGTTATTTTGTTCTTTGTGTGTTTGTGTCTCCCATCCCAGTTCCAGTTTACTGCAGGTGAGATCTTTTGCATAGGAGATGCCTTCAGGCTGTAGAAAAAGCTTTTTTACCACAACACTGGGAATCAGTTTCCTGTAAAACAGAGCAAACACTGCCTTTAGGGAAGCACTGTTACTAGCTCCTGGAGTGGTGGTGCTCAGATGTCTCACTTGACCTAGCAAGAGGACCTCTGGGAAGGTGCTTTATATATTGTCATGCAAATGCGACAATGCAAGTTTTTCATTGCCTCATCTTTACAAAATGACACAACCCCTAACCCCGCATCAAATCCAGAATTGTTAGTCTGAATGTTAATGAACAACTTGTCTTTTTAGAAAATAGGCAAACCAATCATTTAGGACGGATTAAATTTTTGTAGATTTCAGCTCAGTTTCTTATTCCCATGAACATTTCTGTTTTGCAGGTATGTTGTCAATTATTTAACTGTCCACCCTTGGTACTGATTTTTTGTGTCATTCCATCATGTAGGTAACAGAACTGAAATTCTCGTCAAATGTGTTGCATTAAGCCATCCTGGCTTTGTGCTGAGTTAACTTCCATGCCATGAGTGGGTAGAAGCGGAGCGCATGCATCAGGAATGAAAATTGCTCCTTGCTTGCCCTTACATTATTTCTTGAGCACCTGCTACTGCACCTGCTGTGTCAAAGGCAGGATGCTGGTGTATATATATGCAGTGTCTATATTCTTAATGGTCAGTTTAAGAAGAGGTATGTCTAACTAGTGCAAGTAACAAAAGAGCAGAGCATTGGTGAAAGGGAGTGGCAAGGAAAAAAACATTTGCAGCTTTCAGTCTTGTCTGCATGTGACCACAGCAGGACAGAACAGAAGTCCTTGAGTTCCCGTGTCCTGACAATAGAAAAGGGATAAAACTGGACCTGTTCATCATGCTGCAGGTGGAGAAATGGTCTTTTTCCTGTTTTATTTTCTTTGTCAGTTCCTGGAATATAGGCAAGATTGTTTTCCTTGCAATGCATTAATATTTCACCTCTGTTCATTCTGTGCTAAGGATTGACACAACATGTGGCCTCTTCACATCTGCCTCATGGTGCTTCCCCCTCGAGAAGCTACATGTGACCTTTGCAGACATTGTTCTGCACTGTGAAACTTTATTTTTTCATTCTTTTCAGTGGAATATATGTGCAGTTCATACTGCAGGCCAACTGCTTAAAACAAAATTAAAAACAAAAAATATCCATGGCTATTTCAGATGCATATGACATGCCAAAATGAGAAACTATAAACAGGTCTCTCTCTGTAGTTGCATATGCTTTTTCTTGGAGTGAAGGGGGAATCAGTGAGTGAGAGGGTCAGTGTGTCACCAAGCCTTCAAAGCTCCTGTTTTCAGGAAGAGGTTCACTGCAGACACGTTTCGGTCCTTGGAGCTGTGCTCTGCTACATGTGTTCCCTTAAAGCTCTGCACTGGTATTAGTGTACCTGCCTGCACTGGCTTTGTGCCCTTGTGTTACTTTTCCTTCTCCTACTTTGTGTTTTGTAGCACCATCAAATGTGTAGGCTCCTTATTAATTGGCAGCCGCTGAGCATTAAAAGTTAATTTTAAAGCCCACTGGATTGCAATGTGAAGAGTGCTCCTTTCATTACACTGTTCATTATTTTAAATGTATAATTTACATATATTATTGCTTAATTTGCCTTAATTTTTTGTAATGAAGTAGTGAATGGAAGTTTTACAGGATTTGTGAGAGTACAATGGAAGGTTTATTAGATGGACCTTTTTAAAGTTAAGCTTACAAATAGGTTGTTTTATTTTTGGTTTTTTTTTTTCTTTATATAATGGATCCTAGTCTTTTTATGCTTTTTTCCTACATTGGATCTTTGAGATTTTAGGGGTTTTTTTTGTTCCTTTTGGTGTTTTGGGTTTTTTTTTTCACCAATACTTTGTATTCTAGGAATGTAGCAAATACTGTGGAAATCCTGGAGTAATCCTGGCTTTACCAAAATAAATCTCTCTTTTAAGCCTGTACCACCATTATTATGGTCATGGCTTACATTTTCTTTCTTTAAACTGAATATACTTTTAGTTAGCCATGACCTATGCTTTGTTTTATCTCCTTCCATTCTAATGAAATTTTTCTTTTACCTGACCCTGAGTTTACTCCTCCTTTACCGCTCACTTTCCTTTTCTCCTCCTATAACAAGTATGTTGTCTAGTTGCTTCCGTGGAGGTCTTTGTGCACTTCCTTTTTGTATTCCCCTTGATATGTTTCCTTTTCTCTGAACCTTTTATTGTATGGAGGATTTGGTAATTCTAATATTTTTCTCTCAACGGACAGAGGGAAAAAGCCCCAACTAAATATGTCTGGTTTTTCAAAAGGCTTAAGAAATTGAGGGCCAAAATACTCAGAGAAGGTACCCTGCCCTCCTGAAAAATTACATATCTAATTTCTGTAATTTGGATCATCTCATAAATTTTTATGTTGCTTTTGCCTTAGAAAGTTCATAGATAAATAGAATAATTCAATTTTAAAAAGACATCTAGAAGCCAACTAGTTCAACCTCCTGCTTCAAGCATGGTTAAACCTTAATTCAGACCAGTTTTGCAGTCTCCACGACAGCTAATAGAGAGAGCTAGTATGTCCATCCAGTGCATAAGTTGTTCCACCAGTATCCAAGTGTGGAAATGGGTATAGTAATTCATGCTCAGCAGATTCCTGTCATGATGTCCATCCTAGTGATGGCAGAGAAGAGCATAGTGACAAGCTAGTTGCCTTGTTTATTATAGCTGTGGGTATGCGAAGTTAATTCCATATTTTGTCACAGTGATCTCTGAAGTAACTAAAAGGAAAAAAAAGGGTGAATAAGAGAAAGACCTTATGTAATTATAGAAAATGGACAAAAGCATGTTCTGCTGTGGTCCCAAGTTTGATCCTTATTTTGTGCTTTTTTAAAATAATCGGTCAGGTCAATCTGTGTCTGTCAGAGACCATCCTGTTCTCCAGTTTTGCCAGTTCATTTCTGTGCCGACAGCTTAGAAACCTAGTCAGGTCTATGCTGGTGGCTGACTGGAGATACTGCTAGGGATAGCCTTATGCACCTGATGATTTTCATTAACCTTCCAGAAAAATGAATCGGTAGTTACGGCAGCCTCTTGTTTTTGTGTCCTTCCCAAGTCCCTTGGTCATTTGCTACGCTCAGTTATTTCTTCTTGCCTTAAATCTCCATGCTAAAATCAAGACTATTTCTTCATATTTAGCTGCTTCCTAAATAAAGCAAGATCTGATTTGAGTAAAGCAATAGAAATGAGAGCAAATAATTCATGAAGGTCTTCCTTCTGACTGAAATCCTCTTGGTGGTAGACATTTTAATAAAGTGAATTAGTCAGGTGTTTCTAACAGTGTCTGCCATTGCATTGGTGACGATGTGTTGTGGAGGTACTTGAGCTAGATCTCAATTTGTTAACAATTTGGATGTAGGATGCAAAGCAGAACTCTTCAATATCTGCCTGAGAAGCTTGGTTGAATACTTCAGTCATCCAAAATGAATGAAACAATGACGTCACATTTGAGAATGTAATTTATTTTCTTGTCCTCATAATTTCCAACAAATATCAGAAAGCAATTAGTTGTGTTTAATAATGAATTATGAACACCATTACTATTCCTGTATTCAGCCTCCTAAACTTTCCAAATGAAGAGAAAATTTTGACTTCTGAAAGGCAAAGAAGGTTCTGCAACATTTTAATTTCAAGGGAGCAAGGTCAGGATGTAATTGTTACTCCCACTAGTTGCTATTTTCTTCCTGTCAATATTTTCTGTTTGCATTTCAAGAAAGTGTGAAAATTTTAGCTGAAATGCATGTGAAAACTTTAAAGAAAAAACGTATTGTTTTCAGTGGATTTACTAAAAACAGAGATACTTTTATGCTGTAAACTCCAGAAAATCTTCTTCACGATTGAGACACTATAGCCAGATACCACCGTAAATATTAAACTAGCTTTCAGTTAAGGTGAAGTAAACAAAAGATCACTTTTTCTGAAAAGAAAAGCAGTCTTTGGTCCAAGTCCCAGGGCAGCCAATGTACCAAGAATCCAAAACTGATCCTAAAAATTTTTTGCACATCCTTATAAATTTGTTTTCATTGGTTATTATATTCTCTTTAGTTAAATGGAACTGTAAGCAGGCATTTTAAAATGCATCAAGTTATTTGGTGGGGGTTTTTTTTACCAGAATGCATTATTCTGATAGCTTTTGTTCTATTGTAACCTGTTTCTACTTCATATGAACCACCTTCTACTACTTTGCAGTGCATTTGGTTTGTAAAAAAAGGTCTTACAGTAAGAGCACATGATTGTTTATTGTTGCTCTAAATGAAAAGCCCAAATATATTCCTGTTTCTAGACCAATGCTGAAATTCACCATCAGCTCAGATTCTGTTAGGATGCTCTTATATTCTGGGTTTATAACATATTTGCGTGTTTAACCTCAAAGCTTAGGCTTCTCTTATGGGGTTTTATGTACGATCAGACTAGTTGAGAGGAAGATGTATACAGAGAAGCCTTTAATGGTAGCTAACTGCTTCTGTGGGCCCAATTAAGACTATCCAACTGTGAAACAGAGTCCCCGGAGAAACGGTGCGGTCTGCTTGCCTGGGTCTTCTGAGGTGGGGGGAAGGAGGCTTGAAATAAGAGAATGTCCAACACAGCTTTGGAGAAAAAAAAATTTAAGGGTTTTCTTATGGAAAAAAAAACAGAAACAAAAACAAAAACCAAAAAACCCCAACAAACTCAAGACAAAACAAAATTTAAAAAAAGCAGCCCTCAAACTTCTGGTATGCAGTATTAATAAAGGTTGAGGTCAGCTTTATGTACACACTGCATTCTAGACTTGACACTGTAGTAGCTGTGCTTGAGATCTGGATGCGTTGTTGATCCAAAATCAATCTTGTTGCTCCTCAGAAGGCAATGAGAGATAATAAGTACTATTCACCTGATTGCCTTCCTGTTCTGAGACAGCTGGTGACGCTTGTCTTCCTGATAACCAGGCGTTTCAGATCTAAGGGAGGGATAAAGAAAAGCTGGGAGCTTGCTGAATCTAAATTTGACAGTCGATGGCTGTGTAGAGGGTCAGGAGGGATAGAATCTGTGACACGTATAAGAAAGGAACAAAATTTATCTGCTCTGGTTGCAATGATTAGATGTCTCTTTGTCTGGCTTTCTTACAGTGGATGATTGATTGTACCCGCCAGCTGGCTAATATCATAATTAACAAAGTTGCTACCATGTCTGAGAAGTTTAATCGAAAAAATTGCCAGCAGTATGATGCCATTGTCACAGAGATCACAAGCGCAGCAGTGTTGACTTTTGTACTGGTGGAGCCGCAGGACTATGTAGGTGTGCTGAAAAGTCGTGCGCTGGGATAACTAAAGGTATGTTTCTTTCCCTATACATTTCTCCACTGTTCGTTCTTTTGAAAAATGAAGTACATGGTGTTTGATGATACCTTTCATTTCAGGGTGCCATATGAAGCTATTCTGTCGTATTTTAAAGCATTTGCACTAGCAATCTAGAGTATGTTTTATGAATGTGTCAAGAGGTGAATAATCAAAACTGTAGTTCAGTGATACCCTTTCTGAGTGTTCTTCAGTGTCTTGCTGGATGCTTTTTGCAGAAAATGCAGATGCAGTTGTTTCATAGCTAATTTTCTCAGCTGGAAGGACTATGAATGCTGTTGATAGTCTATGTTCTAGGAACTCATACTCCAGCTTGGGTTTATCTTTTACAGTATATCTTTTCAAACGTTACTTGTTAGAATGTAACTTAAAGGCATTAAAAAACAAAAACCACAAAAAAAAAAAACAAAAACCAAACCCAAAAAAACCCAGGGAAAAACCTGTATTCTTGCATCTGTAATTCAGTGTTAGAATGTCTTGCTAAAATGCTCTCCTTTGTATATGTATATTTGTGTCTGTTTATTTGTGTGTGAAAAGAGAGGAGCATTGATGCTGTTATCTGGGAATTCACAGCATCTTTGTAAAATACTGCCTGAGAATCTCACTTACACCTTTTGTATGTTTACCTAGTTTTCCAAGTTAAACATTGTTCCACTGAGCTCTTTTTCTCTGCAGTTGTATTTTAATGTGTGTGTGTGCACCGTGTGGTAGTTCAGTTATGCTCTGGAGTGTGTTGAAAATGCCAGCCTGACATATTGCTAATGAGTGTGCATATTGACAGTGACGGGGGCGTGTGTCTGTCTGTGTGCCATATATTAAAACAAAAAGAGGAGAGAGACGGAGACAGAGAGAGACAGAGAGACAGAGAAGGAAATATTGGGATGGGAAAGAACAGTTTATTTATATTACGGTATGTCAAAATGTTATTATGGCTAAAAAATCCATTTTAAATAGACACAAGATTTCTTTCTCGCAGGAGCTAATATGGCCATAGTAGGAGAAAAAGGGAGACCCATGTATTTTGATGGTATTAGTATTTTTCTGACCAATAAATTCTGACTTTTTGGTACCAGTTTCTAAAATTTGGGAAATGAATTGTTTGCGTCGTGTTTCGGTTCTGTAACGAGCTCTGCCTGAGTTTGCTGTTGCTTTTCTCTGTGTCTTTACAGGTAAACTAGTTCTGAGCATTCAGATGGAATTGTTACAGTAGATTTTGAAGGAATGTATTGTTTAGTAGCTAGCATAGCTGATGTTTATCTAAAACCAACATTTTTGAGGGGATGTGCTCTTTTATATTTGACAATTATCTGTTGAGTTAAATAATTTTCTCATTTTGAGCTGATATTATTGCAATGGTAATTTAAAACTAATGTTGATGTGAATTTTTCGGAGAGACTTAGCAGTCCTCAGTCAATTTAATAGCAGATAAATTGTTCTTAATTAGTAGACCAAATTGAAAGAAAAAGCTACTTTTTTATTATTTCTTAATTTTTTTAATGGGTTATACCTCAAAAGAGACTTCTGTTTTGTGATGAAGTACTTCTCTGCAGGCCAGAAACATATTCCTATCATCATTATTATTCCTACCCTCGGTAATAGATTGTAGGTTTTAAGTTATCCTTGTAAATCTATTGCTTTTCAAGAGCTGCTAAGCAAAATTAAAAATCTATATTTTGTTTTGAATAGAAAATGCTGTGAGCAGTGACAAAATAGATTAGTATTGTGATTGCAGACAATAGGGAAGATTAAGTTACTAAAACAGTATATTGTTGTTCTAAACTAAAGCTGGTAATATTTTCTGTAATTGAGACTTTGTGCATTGTTAGAACTCGGCTGGAGTATCAAATGGTTGTGAGGATTAGAGCAGACAACTAAAGTAATGCCACAGTAGTGTGGCTGGTTTTTAACAGGATTATCTTCTGAGATGTGTAGAAATGAGCCGTTGTAATAGTTTTGGAGGAATTAATAATTTTAGTAAAATGTTAATGGCAAATGTGCTAATGTAAAGAATTAGAAGATTAGTGATGCATCCTTTTGCATGGAAATAAGAATATAATAAATGTCCTGCAGGTGACTGAAGCTACTGCAATTTTATTGGAGATTAAAGTTTGATTGACCTTTGCTGAGGTGATTAACCCTTCTGAAATTAAAAGCCAGTAGTAAATTATTCCCTCCAATTTAAATGCAAACACGAATGATACAGCGTACTGTTCTGAGCATAAGAGAAAAAACGTTTTAATTTTCGTTTTGCACTCAGTGAGATGTGATTGCAGACAGCGCACGGCTGGGCTGTGGTAGAACTGGCCAGTGGCAACCTGCCTTTGCTCCGCTGGCTCCTGCCGGAGCAGCCGTGCCACGGGGACGCTGAACCTGGGAGCAGCTGCCTGCAATGGACCTTCACCTGCAGGAATGCCGGCAGGAGAGTCGGGAACCGTCAGCGAGGTAAGCCCTGCACATCACTGTGGATATGCTTCATGTGCTAGCAGAGATGGGGCAGGGTGACGCAGGTGAGGGTCCCTGCCCAGCCTCACAGGGCAGCTCATTGGAGATGGGTTGCTCACCTGTGCGAGCCTTCGCGGAGTTAGAAATCAAGTTGCATCTATGTTCTTTGAGTTGCTTTTTCCTTCTCCCTGATCCTTAAAAGTCAGATGTACAAGCTCGCAGAACTGTACTTTTTGACCGATAGAGCGCTGGCTGAGTGCAGGTGTGTGAGTTGCTGCGCTGCTTCAGGGTTGTGATTCCCATCCTTCCTACAAGTGTGAGCAAGTGGCTTCTTAGGCTGTAGCCAGTACGTCATGCTGGATGGGTAGGATCAGGACATGATCTTAGTAGTTGTCTAAAACCTGTGGGATTACTTGCATGTGTAAAGTCTTGCAGATGGTTGTTGCAGTTGCTGTGGCTACACTACTGAACAGCATTTAAAAAATCTAGAAAGCTAATTTCCAATAGATCTTATAGTTCTGCTTCACATTATAGTTTGTATTTGTGTGTGCAAACTTTATTTCTTAATATTAAATTGGAAAGACCTCAGTAATTTGCTTCCTGCATTTTTTATTAATCTTCCATTAAAAGTTGAACACTTAGGAATTCCTCCCAGAGTATCTGCCTCACTATTTTTATTTAGCAGACAAATGAATGTCAGGGCAGTGATTTGTTTTATAATGTGTTACACTTAACTTTTGCAGAGTAAGAGATCAGGGTGTTGTTCTAAAGCAGCATACTATCTAAAAGTCATTCTGGAGGACTGTAATGACTGTCTGAGGGCTTAAATTTGCACTGAGTAGAGCAGTTATAAATGGATCCAGTTCACATGTGTTTGTTGCTTTGGTTAGGAAATCATGGTTTTGTTAAAGCACCAATATAATGGTAAATTAGAATTAGTTTTTTTATTTGAGGTTGGTTTAACTTGCATAAACAAGTTCTTCAAGGATTACTGTCTCCTTCCTTCACCTGCCAGTCCAGAAGAGGGAGGCAAGTAAGTCAGGTCTGCACCCAGGGCTCTTCATGGTCTTTGGCATACACTGTACTGGATAAGACGATGATGGATTTTTTTCTTTTCCTTTTTCTTTGTTCTTTTTACTTCCTCTCCTTGAATCCACCTCTCCCATACCACCTGAGAAGAGATAAAATAGCTCTTTGAAGGCTTTTTCTTGCATGCCAACAGCAGTAGTGCTGGGAATTGGGCAGAAGGGCTGCTACAACTGCTTGGTCTTGAGTGGACTTTCTGCCTAGTAAAATTTTCTATTTTGTCATGCAGCTGTAAGGCATTAAAATGATAATGAGTGTGCCATCTGCATTCCATATTCAGTTTATCTCCTCACTTTTCATCAAGGAAGATTTCATATTGCATCTGTCAAGGTAGGGAAGTCCAAGGAATTGCAGTTCAGAAATTAAGGACCCTGAGGTAGCAGCTCACTTCTGTCTCGTCTTTTCATTTACACTTTAAACAGCCTTCAGAGATGGGTTGCTGCTTCTGGGACTTAGCGAAGAAAGTGAGGAATAGATAAAAGCTAAACTTGTGGTGGAGTGACCTAAATGGAACAGCTGGCAAAAGTATAGAGGGGATCCTCCAGGGTACTGAATTATACCTTCAGGCTTGGATTAGTGGGATGTTTAACAAAGAGATCCATTTGCCAAAAGGATCTCTGCCTGATTTTTAATTATGGAACTAGCGCTTCCTTCAACATTTGCAAATTACTGAGCTTTTTCTCCTCATGTAAGGTGTAAAGTACTAATTGTTGGCTATTGGCTCTTGCTTTTGCTTTTCTCAAACTAAAAAAATTTTGCGTGTTCTTGACTTAACCATATGAATACCTGGAACATGAAGCATTTCAACAGTTTTCATATTATGAATAATGACTTCCATGTGCTATGAAGAAAATAAATCTAAACTTTAAACATTTATTGTTTTGCTTGTAATTCTGGAATGATCTTGAGTGCTTGGAGTAGGATGAAACTTTTCTTTAAATTGAGGAAAACAGTATTTATAGATTCTTTGTAGCCATACATATCCATTGTGTTTTAATTAACAGTAATTGGTATGTAAAATCCAAATTTTAATTTTTTTTTTAGTAGAAAGATGCCTCAATTATTTTCCATATTTTATGGTAGAGCAATACAGAAGAGAAAAAATGGAGCTGCATGTGTCAGAAACACCTATTTACCAGCCAACTTTCATATATAGCATTTTCTCTTTTGAGATAGGCATTATTTCCTCATCTGTTATCAGCTGATACTACCATACATTTCTTAAACCTTTGCAGAAAAAAACTGCTCCAAATTGCATGAAATAATGATACTCTAGCATGATATAAAATTTTCAAATGTGTGGCACATTAGGAAAATTCATGATGAGGTAATAACATAAGCTAAATATATATGTGAAGAGGTTCTCCTAACTGTGTCTGCTTATATTTACAGAGGCAGTCAGGCAGAAGAGACAGGGCAGTGTAGTAAAGTATTTCTCAGAAGTTTGTTGGAATACTATATCTGACTATTTCAGGCAAAAAAAGTACTAACAATGTGGGTGGTGGAGGAGAGGGGAGGCTAGGATGTTGTCACTGTCCTCTCTTCCCTACGGACTATAACATCTGAAGTGAACACTGTTAGTCATCGCGCCTTCTGCTTTGCTCTTTTGAGAAAGCATTTATCAAGCAGGTTCTTTCAGAGACAGGTCACATAAGATTGTTTTGATGATCTTCACTGTATGTCAGTGTTAATAAGTCACGTGAGAGATTGGCGAGGTGCTTAGCATGTGATATGTCATATAGGTGACTCTCTTGCAAAAAAAATCAGAAAAAAGGTGCAGTTATAACCTTGTTCTCCCCCACTATTCCTCCCAGTGAGAATGGCATAGGGAACTACGTATACTTTTATGCTGGTCTGATAATTGTTTAGAAATCATCTTGTTTAGCATGCTAACATTAGCAATAGTCATTATGATTATTTGAAAAGAAAATACTTCAAAATTTTACTCCTGCCACAAGCTTTATTTTTCTTCTTCCCTCTCATTTCAATATTCTTTCAATATGCTGCTCAGCCAATAGCTAAATGAACATTGGAGGTTTAAGGCCATTTTAACTGCAACACTTAAAAAATATTTTTATAGTGGAACAAACTGCAATATAGAGAAAAGTTTTTCTCTATTGAGATATGCACTGCATTACATATGATTGCAAAACACGCTGGGAATTCATTAGCTACATAGGGTTAGATCTAAAAGTTGTAAAGAATTCTTTTTCTTCACAATGATGTTTTTAGCAGAAGCTCTCTATTCCATGTTGTAAATCTGCACAAAATGTATTGCATATTTTCCCCCGGAGTTAGCCTTAAATCAGGGAGAAGATACAAAAATTGTAGATTAATTTTAGGCTTCTGTTAAAAATCAGCAATTGCCTAGGTATTTCTTTTCATCATGGAAAATTAGCTGCAAGTTGATAATTGCATTCCTTGTTCATCAGACCTGTGTAGCTCTCTGAAAGTGTGCATAACAGAGAATTGAATTTGAATAACTTGAATAGCTGCATATGAAAACTCTTGGAGTATAATGTTTCAATGAACGTTCCTTCATTCAATTTCAACAGAAATTAAAATTCTCTTATGAATATGCACTTTCTTACACTGCTTAAATGTTTGGGTTTGGGGATTTTGTTGTAGTTTTTGGAGGGTTTCAAATTTTGGATTGGGAGAGAGAAAGGGAAGGAAAGGATGTGAAACCTTGTAGGTCAAGGCAGGATATTTTTGAAGTATTTACTACTTTACATTCTTGAAATATATGGTGGTAGAAATTTCTAGCTTTTCTTTAAAGTAAAAAAAATGCACCTTCTTTGAAGAAATTAAACTTTTAATTTAGCTGGGGGCTTTCTCATTAAAATTTTCCTGTCTGAAAATGAGAACAAGTTGGACCATCATGTTCAAGAGTTCAAAAAGTGCTTGAGAAAACATTAACTTTTAAAATCACTAAAACTACCATCAGAAATGAATCCACTCTTTCATTGGAAAACATATGAAAAAAATATTGTCAAATTTCTGAAAATACAGACTAATTAGTGAGATTTAATTTAGATATTTGTGACTGACTATGTATCGTGTATATGTTAGAGCTGATTTACCATTATGTTCTTGCCATATTTGCGAAAAGAGACTCCTACTTATTGAAATATTACTGAAGAATCTAGCTTTCCCCACAAATTACACATTTTTTGCATAAATGTGCCTAATTACCTGAATTCAGTTTTGATTAGCAGTGTTAATTGATGCAGCTGTGGATGGGCTCTGTTTACCTAAATTACCATGTGCAAACAGCAATACGTTTGAAAGTGAATATGCTAAACTGAAAATACTAATTAGTTAAGACAGATTGTTATTCAAGTCACATCTCAGAGCTTTTTAATGAAAGCCTGAATGTGTCAGGGCTTTATGATATTCAGACAGAAATGTCTATATTACATATGAATTCTAAATTTAATTCAAGGGAACAGATGGGATGTCGACCGGGGTTCTTCTCCATCGCTTCCAGTATTAATGTGAATATTTTACTCTACTGGATACATTTTTGAGTGTGTGTATGTGAGAGAGAAAGGAGTGTGTGGAGTGTGTGAGAGAGAGAGAGGAGGGAGCCTCCCTCATTGTGTGCCTTGACAATGTGCCAGCCAAGAACATCTAACTGGTCTATTTTTGACCGACATATTTGCAAATTATTGGCACCTACTTTCCCAGAATGAAGATAAACAAGCTATTTTGCAAATTTAATGAGGCTAGATAGTAAATGGAATAAAACCAAATAACAGATTAAACAGATCTCATTAAAAGAACTTTTGCAACAACAGAGATTTCTCCTTTTGCAAGAACGAAAAACAAAATCAGTTTCTTACATAATAGGACAATTGGGCTACATGTTTCCGATTGCTATGGAGAGGCTTTTAACTGCATTCTTCTGTGCAGTGAAATACAAATACAATTTATTTTCATAATTCTATTTAGAGCAGCACAGATTAAGGTATTCCTTTGTTGCACTTAATCCCTCTTAGTAGTTCAGTTGGATGCAAAACTGTAAGTCTGTCTTAAAGTAATACAAAAAATATCTAGAGCGTAAGTGCTCTTAATATAGATCAGCCGCCATACAGCATATGTCCAGTTTTCAATCCATTTATTCTTTTGCTGCAGAGCTTAAATATTCAGAGGTCAGCTCCCATGTGAAATTCAGTAATTCCATCAGAAGCTTTACGCACAATGTCTTGACAAAGTGAAAAGCAAGGGTTGTAAGTACTGTACTTATTTGTACCAAAACAATAATTAGAGTTGTAAGGTTCTCATTTTCTGATTTGGACATTTTTTTCGTAAGTGTTTTTAGGGTATTTGTAGTGGTCCTGGGTCAATGTAGGTAGCTACAGTTATAGTTATAAAAAGTGCCAGATCTTTTGATCTCACTTGGTTGGAATCTATTTCCTTCTGTGTGTTACAGTGAGAGAGAGAACTCTTGATTCTGTTATTCCACCATTATGGTGAATAGAAATTGTCCTGGTTATTTTAGTTTTGTGAACAAAATACTCCTTTTTAAAAGGTTCAATAGTTTGTTTTTGTGTAAGTTGACATGTAGGGCTGATGATATTTTCTGCAAGTAATTATCTAAGGTCTTAAACTTTATACCTGAATCCTTTAGTCATGGCCTCTTGTACTCCATTAGCGGAGGCTTTACAGATGGAACGTATTCCTAAATAAATTAGTCCCAGGTACCTTCATTGTTCAGCTGACAATTAACTCTGGCTGAAGAGGAGAAGAGTAGTGGTACAAGTCAGATTTGGACCACTATGAAAAAAAAATAGCTTCATTCCTATTACATTGCTAAATATGAGTGATCCTCTATAATGAACTGTCTCTTCAGTCCAGACATCTGACCTAGGAAAAAGCTTTTATCCCTAATAAATCACATTTATCAGGAGCTCTGAGTCATAAAATGTTATACTAGACCATTTAATGTCAAGTACTTCACCACCCTCAATAGAGCTTGACTTCTTTATGCAAGGAGTAGCTGAAAGAGAGAAACATCAACTTCTGGAACACAGAAAGGGAAAGAGGGAGACAGACAAATCCAAACTAGTTTTAAGATAGAGCTTGAAAAAATCATGAAAATTTGCATCCAGACATTGTTCTCACCAGCAAATTTCTGGACTACATGATTCATAGACGATATTTTGGGCAGTTGATTTTCAAATAAACTGGTAGATGAAAGAAAGAATGGATCAACCCATAGCTTAAAAGAATCTACCAAGGCTTTTTTTTTTTTTTCATAGAAAATACAGCAGCAACTTCCACATAATGGTTTAAAGAAAGACAACACTTGATGCAGAAAATGTCTCCAAACTTTGGCCTTTACTTAACCATTGTTTGAGAGCAAAATCAGTGTGAAAGAAGTCTGCAGTATTTGCTTTTGGCCTTTAAAATAGAAGTTCAGGCCAGAATTTTGGTGGCAGCAGGCAGCTGTTACTCAGGGCATCTATATGATGCAAAACAGCTGCAAAAGTTGACTTAGCATTGCAACAGGTTCTTGTTTCCAGTCAACAGTGTAAATGTGTGGTTGGTATTGTCTGACATCTGCTGCGCTCACACTATAAATTCTACAAAATTTTTACAAAATTGCTTAGTAAATAGATACAATAACATTTTTAAGATTATATCTTTCGTTACTTCCAAAATTAGCCATTTTAAGGATAAATTCACCAAATAACAATAAATAAATACATAAGATCTCTGCAATCAACCTTCAAATAAGAAGAACACAAAAAATCATGCAGGAAAAATAACACTGTGTCATGACTAATTGCCTCTTTCACTTTTATTTCTCAAAAAATTCTGCATTAATAAAAGTGGTCATTAAATTCCTATGAAAAATAGATCACTTTTGATCTACTGGAATTGAAATGTTTTAAAGCACATGTGAAAACTGTGAATGTAAGCACCCTTGTAAAAACATCTGAGGTACCCAGGAGTTTGTGTTCCTACAAAATGCATTTAACCTGAATTGCGGACATGAACTATGGAGGAATAATACAAAAGGAGATTCCTCCACCTCAGTTAGCCCCACCTTTGCAGGTTTTATATTCCTGCATCATGTAGTGACATTACATCTCTGGCCAGGGACAAGCCCATCTAAGAATGGAAATGGTTTCTAGCACTGTTTATATGTATCCTTGGTTTGAACTCATCTGTCTTGCTTCTTACATCACAATTCATGTTGAATTTCACTTTTTTTTTTCTACAACAGAAAGATCATCTTTTGCTAATACAGCAATTCTCTCTTTATCTCCTCCTTAAATGCTTTTGGGCTTTTATTTTGCAGTCTGCATTACTGTACTTCTTGTCATACAGGGTTGACTTGGAAGGAAAGATGAGACACTTTGCTGTCCTGATGCTCTGTGAATGAGTTGAGTGACTATATATACTTATCCCCTATGTTTGGATATTTCCAGTGGATTCCAGGGGTTTTTTTGGTTGCAAAGTCAGAGCAATGTTTCTGGTCTTCCAAGCAATTAATATGTCACTTTGGCACTGTGGGCTACCTCTTTGACTTGTTAAGGTACTTCTCAAAACAAGGAGACTGCTGTTGCTGCACTGGGGAATATTTTATAGAGTGCAACTCAAAAAGCATCTTCTGCTTTTATGGATATTTTTTGATATTTTTCATATCTATTCTAATTTCCAGCATTGCCTTTTTTTAGATCTGATGCATTCTGAAGTAGTCTTTTTGTTATAAGGTTACATGAACACCTTTCAGTTCACTTACAGAAAATAACTTATACCTCAGTTACTCACTTGAGGTTTAATAAAGTCAGTTTTAGTCTAAATCTATAGTACAATTAAATGTTCTCTATTTTTAAAGTTCATTGTATAAAATTAAGGAATTAACATTCCCCTCAAGAAAGGAAAGCATATTACATATCCTTTCTCTTTCACGTTCTGTCTCAAAGCATCCATTGGTATGAAGGATCCCTGTATAAAAATGCCTTCAGGACCCTGCCAGAAGTGAAGTCCTCTAGTCTCTCCCAGATTCTGTCCCCTTTCTCCCAGCTCCTTTTCTCTTACAGTCCAGTTGCTATTTTACATTCACTCTGTTTCTATACTATCACTGTATCTCACCTCATCATTTACCCTGATCCTCTTTCATGTCTGTCTTTTTCTCCTTGTGCTTGGTGCACAATTTGGGTAATTTTTTCTTGTTGATCATGTTTCTCTTCTACTTAAATATCTTCAGGCTGACAACGAGTTTTAGTTTGGTCTTCATTATACTGCAATTGCTCTTTCTTTCTAGTAGTGTGTGAGTAATGCTGTGCACCTGAAAAATGGTTCTTTTACCTTCGAAAGGCAGCACCAAAGTGTGTTAT
Organism: Picathartes gymnocephalus; assembly: GCA_013390045.1. NCBI lineage: Eukaryota > Metazoa > Chordata > Aves > Passeriformes > Picathartidae > Picathartes > Picathartes gymnocephalus. The sequence goes on along the minus strand of WEKY01053527.1, from coordinate 74,007 downwards.
TCTAGTAGGCTACTCTAGACATCTGGAAGTGCTACCACCAATGGAGAATATTTTTTTTCTAAGTGGCTTGTGCCAGCATGGATTTCAAAAATCTTGCAAACTCCTACTTGTCAACTATTTCTGTGCTATCACAGAATCACATTCACTTTGTATGTGAACTTTTCCATATGCTTTCCTCTGCTAGATGTTCTTATGCCTCTTCTGCTCAGATTCAGCTTCGACCTTAATTTGTTCATTCATTAATTTAGTTCATGTCTATATTTCAAGCTACTATATGTATGTCAAAAGCGCAAATGTAATAACTGTATGTTATTTGCAAACTTTTATCAAATCAAGGCTGATAACTAAAAATTTCTTTCACATCACTGGTCTTTGTTAATTCTACTTTTAAATAAAGTTTCCTAAGTTTTTCTCTATTCTTCAATACAGACTAAATTGTTTCTATTGTATTTCTTTACACTAATTAGAAACAATCTGCTTTTAATCAAAAATGACTTTCAACTATCTAAAACTACACAAGATAGTAAGAGAAGGAAAAGCAGAGTAGGTCAGTACCATTTTTCTGCCACATTAAATATACTCTGCTTGTTGTAGGGTTGTCCATGTCTCTGCAGAAATATGCTCAGAAAGGAAGACTCGAGCTATGTGAATACATTCCTTTCATAGACAGCTTTATTAGCTCCTCTGTCAATAACATTAAATAGAGAGTTCTTGTCTTCTGTTCAAACTCACATAGTTTTGTTCTTACTGCCTCTCCTCAATTATCCCTCATTTATTTTTGTGTTTCCTCCATCTACATTCCTCATCATTGATGAGAATGATGCTACAACCCTTTCTTCTGATAGATATTTTGTATTAGTGTTTGTGTGAGTGTACAGTGTGTGAACTTAAGAGCTTCATACTTTGGGCCAGTTCCTGTTTCAGACAGAATTGTTATGAAATGAATAAAGCCTCAACAGAAGACAGTAAGTTTTCTTATGTTAGAATGTCTATTAATGAACTATTTCAGGTTTCAGTTGTCAGCTGTGCAAACTGAGAAGCAGAACAAACATTATGAGTATTGGAATTTAGTTTGACTCGTTCCTGAGTATGTACGTATGCACTGATTGATGCTTGCATGGCAGTTACGAACCAATCTGTATATGGTATTTTTATGTTGCCTTAAACACAGAGTATTTGGGTGAATATCTACTACAACAGACATGATTTTTGAATAATGGCTTTTCCAAGCCTATAGGTTCTCAGAAGGAAAATTGCAAGACCAGATAAAAATATGCCTAACTACATTTAAAGTAGTGAAAAGGTCTGTCTGAAAGTTCTGCTTTGCATAGTATAGCAACTGTGCAAAGGCCAGCAAAATGGCTGTAAAGATCACACAGAAAATTTATCAAAACTCTCATCATCTCTTTCTTCTTTTTCTTGACAATTCCACTTTGGTTGACCATTTTTGGGGCATTTGGAGCATTTTCCAACAACTACCACTGTCTTTCTCCAAACAGCCTACAAAGTGGTACTTTTTATCTTAGATGAAAATTATCCGTATGCTTATTAGTCTCCAGAGTAGTATTAGACTGTGTTTAAATCAGAGACTATTTTTATATTAATTTCCTCTCTGGATATGAGAATGGAAATTGTACTTTTGGAAAGAAGGAAGAAAACTCAGCCAAATTCCCAGTGCAACAAAATGCTTCTTTCCAAGCACATGACCTCTCAGATGTGTACAATCAAATCTTGATATTATTTTACCTAGCCTTTTTTTTTGTTGTTGTTAGATTGTGTAACTTTTAGATGTTTTTGCTTTGATTGTCCTTTTCCTTTTGTACCTGTACAATTTGAGTCTGCCTTCAACAATGTCAGTGTGCTCTAAAATGTAATGCACAATATTAACTCTTTCCCCATTTCCTTATTATAATATGAACTTTGATTCTTTGATACTTGTACAATGTATTTTTCTATAAGGTCTCTTTTATCTCTTTAGAAAAAAAAAATCCAACTCTGTAAGTCCATGCACATGTGAAGGAGAGATAAAAGAAAGATTTTTGGCAAGTCACTTTCTTTTCCTTTCATTTCCAACTTCAGATATAAGGCCTCTGAGGGAGGAAAGTAGAGAAATTTTTGGGTTGTAGTCTGTGATGGAAGGAGCTGGGGACTCCAGGTACTATTTTGATACAAATAAAGGAAAAAAAAAAATCCCCATTCTTATAAATAGCATGACATAGAAGAGAGGCATAAATGTGAATGGTACCATTTTAATGCCTGTGCTTGTTTGTCAAAGACAAATATGCTGGAAGTGATCAAATACTGAAATGTTACAAGACTGCAGTGGACAGCTACAAAATAATCAAAACACTATATTTATTAACTCAATGGAAGACGCTTCATGGCAGCAGGTGCATCCACTCTAGCATATACATTACCAAGTAAAATGACTTCTTGGTCCTGACCATTCACCAATGGCTTTATTTTGTAATATATTATGTATACATATTTATATGTACATAATATGTAATTGAAAGGTTGGTTTCACTTGACAAACAAGGAAATCCGGCAAAAAGTGCATATTACTGCTCTATAGCTTTTGTGTGGCTGGAGATGGGTCAGTGCTCTGTCAGGACAGAAAGAAAGCCAAAAGCAGTCCTCCAAAACTCTTTTTAAGAAATTATTGAATCCCTAAATTAATGGTAGATGTTAAAGGAAGTCTGGCCTTAAAAAGAGCTTCTTTTACCACAGCTACTAGGTTTAAATTATTTTAGAGTTGAATTTTTGGAGTAGAACCCACAGAGAGTCAACTTCACTCAGAGTGAAATCTGAAGCCTAAACAAAAGATGTTCATCTATTACGAATACAAAATTTGAAAAACAAACCTGTGGCATCTGTATTGCTTTATATAAACTCGAATTTGCTTGATGATATGACAAACAGCATGAGAAAAACCGTGGTTGCATCTCCATTATACTTTTGTAGGACAGCCAAGAAGTTCACTCACCTATATGTTCTGGGTTCCAAAACCAGTTCTAATAACAAGAAGAAAATGTACAAAAATAGACATTCACTTTTATTAAATAATTATTTATAGTGAGTACAACTTGGAGAGGATTCAACAATACACTGAATAAAGATGCTTTCTGACTGTTGATTTAAATTTTACTCTAGAAAAATGGTGAAAGGCTTAAAGTTCAATGAGCCATGCCCAAATTATTAAGGACTATGTTTCAGAGACTGCTTTTAAAACAGCTGCTGATTGCAAATATATATTCACTTTTCATCTTAGAAAGACAGAAGAATTAAAGCGATAGCAACTGTTGATTATTCAAATGTTTAGATTCCCGTTCTCCATGTGACCAACCAACACTGACTTGCTAGTTGAAGTGCTGAGAGCAAAAATCAATTATAAATTCCTCCTGTACCTATGTATATTTTTTGAGATCCCTTCATTATAACTTTAATAACAAGAAAGGATTTTCTCTTTCTTCCCACTAAATATACGTAAAATAGTATCTCTTTCTGCTGCTGTACATATGGTATTTTAATTGCATTTCATTGTTTTCAAATCTAATTTGTTGCATGTTAGGTCTAATGATATTAGAGCTGGAAGCTGAATCAGTGTTCACATGAGAGGATTTGGCAAAATGTACTATTATGCATAGTAAATCCAAAAGTGGGTTTTTTTTCCCTATGTCTTTAAGAAGGTCTAACTTATCTTAAGAATGAGTTGCCATTCAAGACATAAACATTCCATGTAGTAAGTGTATTGCAGCCTTTTTTGAGAATGCTGTATTTCTTCTGTATAGCAAAAAATGGCAGGTTCAAATTACACACATCACAGAGTGGCTTTTAAGAGAAAGCGAATGTTTCCTATGTGGTTAACTGACATAGAACCACAGAGTCATTAAGTTGGAAAAGACCGCTAAGACCATCAGTATCTGGGACCTGTTCTGAAGGATGAAAAACAGGTTTAGCTGCCCAAGATGATGTAAGATGCTGGAATGTTTTCTATGTCTTCATTGAGAAGCTTTTTATATTGAGCTTAATTTAAAAAAAAAAAAAAAGGCAAAACCAAAAGAACACAAACAAACAAACTCACCAGCCTTTTCCAGTAGCTAGTCCATTTATAAAGAAGGCCTGTTGGAGTACTTGGACGTAGTTAAACTGGTAGCTACCACCTAAGACTGCTTGCAGGAGTTAATCTTAGTAATGATACTCATATCCATCTCTCAAGCATTTCTTCCTCATCTGTAAAAGTTACCTAATTCTTTTGTGTGAGCAACATGGCCTGCTGCAGGTTGAAGTGATGCTGGAGCTCATCTAAAACTAGAATTGTGTTTGGGGCATGCTCTGAAGCCAGATTTTGTAGTTTTAGTTTTTGTGGGGTTTTTTGTTTGATTGGATTTTTTCCTTTTAGGAAGAGGGATACAGATTAGGTATGTCAGCTGGTAAGAACAAAATTGAAGAATACATGGGCAACATGTAATCTTGGTAAAAAAAAAATGAGAATATGACCCTCCCTCATGTCCTGTGAGGACTCTGGCTGTTTGTCAGGACAGACAAATGGCATTTTCCTTTGTTATCAAGTGTTTGGGGAGGAGGGGCTTTTTATCAGAAATGAAGGGCACAATTCATTCAAGTGAAAGACCTTACAGGGAATACCTGTCTTGTAGTTCTCATGGTTATGTGCTTTCAAAAGGAAAAAAAAAATATATATTGTGTGGATTCACGTTTTTTCGATTGGCTAAAATCACATGCTGAATGGGCTTCAGTAATCTAGTGATCATAAACAAAGGCACCTACAATTTCTTTCATTGTTAGCACACAGAATTGCAAAGTCTTTATTTCCAAACTGAATATATATGTATCACAGTCTCCTGGTCACACACAGAAAGAAAAAAGACATCCTACTGGTGGTATCCTGTTATACCAACCATCCTGTTCTGCTTGGATCACAATGCTTTAGACTTAAAGGCCGGAAAGCAGAGAAGTGTGATTCCTGCACCTACCCAAATAACTTGTGGTTAAACTGCAAGAATCTTGATTAGAAATAACTGAAAATTTCTCACTTTTCTGAGCAAACCATTTTGGTGGTTAACTAAACCTATTGTTACAGTGCAACTTAGCAATGCTTTGAGTTTTTTGTAGTTTTACAGCATGACAACCATATGGGAGGCGAACAGTACCATAAAAAGTATTATAAAAAGGTGGAGACTGTTTTCACCTGTGTGTGAGGGTTAATTAGGATCAGCTTCTCACACATTTTTTGGCTTAGAGTGAGAAGAAAGTCATATGAATCTTAAAGATCTTCCCCTTCTACATGTGGTACAATGAATTAGTTTAAATTACTTGTCTGTCGACATGTGCTGCCCTTGAGGAAGCAGGGGAACAGAAGGAATGGCAATGAAGGTAGTGAGGATCTTGCAAACATGGAATGAGGTGGCATCATGTTATTGTGTTGCAAAGGGCATCAAAATATGTTCATGGGGGAATATTTTTGGAAAATTGAGTTCCGACATTAAATACTTGTGTCTTGAACAAATACTTTTTATGATGAATAAGGGGTTTTTTTGGCAAAAAAGATTGATAGGGTACATGAGTTTGTCTTTGAGCTTAGGTCAGGAGGACAACAGAACTTAATTTCTCTGTCACTCCTTCTGTTGGGAGAAAACAGGAACGAAAATCACAGTGTTGTCATGTTGCCACAGAAGCTGGAGGGTTCCTCTGTAGTTACACATCTGAGATCTTAGAAAAATAAATTCCTATTTCAGTTGCAGCATCATCCTGAAGCTGACAGTGGGAATCTGATTAAAAAAAATAAGAGTAATAGAGTCTAAATCAATTGTTATAAATCTAGTAAGTGATTACCTCTCCCAAGCCCCTTTTCCATACATACAGGTGTACTTGTCTTCTTTCAAGAGCTTCCTAAATTGTAGAAGAAAGTGTTACATTTAAATCATCCACTCATCTTTTCTGTCCAAAAGAGTCCCTTTCAATTGAAAGTATCAGCTGCCATTAGCGAAACAATTCCTGGTGCTTTTTGTTCTTTTCTGTAGCTAAGCAGTTTGTTTCTGACTTCCTTTCAGAGGTATAAAGTTTTGGAAGAGGAAATGTGTATATGTATATGTGTGTGTGTGTGTGTGTATGCAACTCTTCTACTGCAATTTCATGTTACCCTCTGATGTACAGGGCTTGAAGGGAGGGAATGTGACCATATGGACTTGGCTTTCTTATCCAAGTGGAAACAGGTTTAGTCAGCTTGCAGGAGGGGTCCATAAACAAAATACAGTAGAGGAACTCACAGAGCTGCACTTTAATGCCCATTAAAATTGCCTCTGCTGTGCATTCAGGGTCAGGATACATGGAATATATATGCTTGTACTGTGACTGGAAGGAAAAATGTCTTCTGAGCAAAAGAAAATCTAATGGTAATTAAAGTTTTCCAGGGTTGGGTTGGATAATTTTTCTTTTGTGTTCTTAAATCTCTTTTGACTTTAATTACATGACAAAAAATTGACTGTAAGTGTAAAGTTAGCAAATGTTCATATCTGATTACAAGCCTCTGTGAGTGCTAAGTCAAAGAATTAAATGTCTTTAATTGGGGTAGGTTTGTTTTCTGTTTCTTCATGAGGTTTTTTCTATATTGTTTTTTTCCCCAAGACAGCCACAGTGGTAATAAAGCTTGTACTGTCAGTATGCTGAAGGTCATTCCTATAATCTATTCAGTAAGATCTGCTCCCCTTTAGGTGGAAAAAAAAAAAAAAAAATCAACTGAGCATACCTAAAATGTCTAGAAAATCCTATTACACTTACTGAATTTCAGTTATGTATTTCAAATTCTCATGGAATTCAATGAGTGCTCAGATCAAATATGAAAAATTGTAGCAAGTTTCCAATGTTATGCACAGGGTTTCCCTCCCTTCCCCCTTCTGTGTTGTCTTAGAGAAACAAGGAAATTCTTCTCAGGTATAGCAAAGGATAAAATGAAATGATTAACATTAAAACATACCTAATGCTGTCTGATATGTTTTAAAACTGGAAACAAAGGTAGGATATGTCTTATCTGTCTGTCGTGACTCCCTGTGCATCTGTCTGTCTCTCTAGAGCAAGTCAATAAAAATGATTAGAGCTGGCATCTCACAATCGTACACCCTTAAAGCATGAAGCAATAATACTGTGAAGGAAATTTTTTTTTCTGACCTTTTCAAATTACATCCAACTGTCTAGGGAATTTCTCAGTGACTAGAGGTAATAAAGTTCAATCCGTTTTGCCGGTTGGCTTCAAATTTAGCTCCACAGAAGCCCTAACTTATCTATTCTTTTTATCTTGGCCTTGGCATCTATTCAGTACAGTAATCCATGCATCTAATCTTTTTTTTCTCTCCGCTCTCAGGTTTAGCTGGTGGATCATATTGTGAAATCTGCAGCCATGAAAGGCCCTCCATTTACTGCACCCTTCAAAACGAAATGTTAGCATGGGAGGCTAAGCTGGTATGTTGCCTTTGAGAGGCCCTTGTTGAATTTAATTAGCTTTTAGATTTCATCTCCATCTCGCATCTCAGCTTTCACTATTGTGTGTGATTTAGGCTTCACTGACTTCCATTATTTAAAACTTTTCCAACTTATCTGTGCCACTTCAGAATACTGAGGGGAAAGTGAAGTTTAAAGTTCATTGTCTTAAACTGATTTCTATTTAGTTTTTATGATATGAGCTCAGAAACAATAGAGACACAGCCTCCCAGTAAGTTAGGATTCAAGTGACAAAGGCAAACAACCATTTCTGCATGTCTTATTTCTCATTGTACTCCACGAAGTAAGACTGGAAACAGGTAAAGAATATTTGCAGCAGAATATTTCTTAAATTATTTTTAAATTTATAACAACTGGGTTTTACTGCTGTCTATTCCCTGAAATATTAAGTCTGTGTTTAGATATGTATCTGATCTGGATGCTGAATGACCTGCAGAATATCCAAAATTCGTGCATATCTAAAAGCACCTGTAAAACACTGGCTCTTAATCATGAAAGTAATAAATTGTAAAACATATGTAGCTATCTTAATACAGTTGCAAGGGAAAGGAGTAGCTACAAAATGGTTTGGTAAAGATATGAGGTTTGGGTTTTTTCTTTTTTTTTTTT
>WEKY01053527.1:33177-61714 GCA_013390045.1 Picathartes gymnocephalus | reverse complement strand
TGACAGTGGGTAAGTGGTAGAAGGGGCAGTCCTGAGGAGCTCTGGAAAAATCCAGATTCTCAAGCCTGTGATATAATTCTGAGTTTTCACCTTCTTCCACAAATGAAACAGGGTTGAGGGAGGTGAGCAGCTGTGTTTATTTTAATACATCTATTTTAACCCTCTCTGAAAAACAAATGGGAAGGTTTGGGAGTGCATTAATCTGGATCCGATTAGTGTCTCTTTCTCCCTCAAAAGTGCAACCTGAGATTAATGAATGTAAACTAGAGTTTCATATGCAGTCTTTAAGTCATTTGCATGTTTTATGCATGATAATTGAATTTATTTATGCACTTCCTTTCATTTAATGATTTCTCGCTCTTTTCTATGCTATCAACATTATATTATGCAAGAAGTAGCATTTGGTAGGCAAGAAAGGATAGCAGTATACAAATCAAACCCGAGTTAATTTTGAGTTCTAGTGTCAACACTAGGTCAGAATTAATACTGGTCCCATGCCAGTGGGTTTACATGGCTGGGAAGACGTAAAATGTTTTTGGTAAAGCATAGATTTTAGCTTGAGACATTTCTGATGCAGCCTAGCTTGCTGGAAAGTGTACAAGCAAAATTATTTTCAAATGGCAGTTAAATTATTGTATTGACTTTTCAATGACCCTAGAGGCTTGTGTTTCTACTTGGCCAATTAGTAGTAATAAGAAGATGAATAGTAATTACACTAATAAATAACTGTGTTCAGACCAGGACCTCAGTATTATAGTCTGTCTTAGAAAAGAAGGATATTTTATAATTTGTCTCATTTGGTCTTTCATCAGGAGAAATATGGACTTTGGAACTATAGTAAATTTATCATAGCCAAGAAGGTAAAAGTCCTAGGGATGAGAGGGTCATACTCGATAGCAGCTCTGTGACAGTGGCTGTTTCAGTGTCATAAGCAGGGAATCTTGTTCTGTTTCTGCAATTAAGCTCAGGTGTCTTAAAGATATCTTAGTGTTGGAGTCTGACTTTCTATAATGCATGCCAGGAAGTCACTAAGGAGAATTAGGAAAAAGATGCTGGTAGTGGTGCTTTCATAGCGTTTATCTATACCAGTTTCTTTTGTGTCTCTTGTCTTTCCTTATGTCTTGAAAGATGTATGTGGAAGTGATATTTTTCTGTGGTGTCCTGTCTTTTATCAGTGAATTAAATGGTTGTGTCTTGTGATTGTTCCTTGATTCTCATAGGTAGGAATGTGTTTAAAGGCTAAAGCTCTGTTAATTCGTGATGTAACCATTTCAGTGTCTTTCTTGTCATTGAAATGTAGTTTAAAATGTTCAGTAACGTAGCATGAAGTCATTGGTTAGTTTTGGAATGGTGGTGAAATCATGTGAAGAAAGTAAGTATTGCATCTGATCAAGATAAATTCACTCTAGTGTTTTATGGCTTTTTATTCCTATGTGATAGTAATAAAGTCTCATGTAGGGATGGAAGCCATGAAATACATTGTGAAAAATCATCAACTCAGATGGGGCCATCAGGATAGCATGCTGTAGTTGCAGAGTTATTGAGAATGATTGGAAGATGGTTTAGTGTGTCATCACTTTGACTACCATGTTTTTGCATTTTGTTTCTTCATCTTTCATCCATGTAGTTTGATGAGAGGAAATCAGTTTGTAATGAGACGATCCATCTTTACATCAGTGTTCAGTATTTAAATTGTTCATACATCTTTCATTTTCTGCCAAAGATAACACTGTATATGAAACCCTTAGCTAAGAATTTAATATAGCTAATAAATACATGCCAAAATGAATAGAAAGAAAAGCCAATGAATTTCTAAATGCTTGAAAATAAGGAAGGAAACAAAGCAAGGTCTACCCTGTTAGCAACTGGTCCAGGTTCTTTATTTCCATGTTTAAGAGCAAATCTAAGAGGTAATCCAGGGATTAAAAAAATAATTCTTTTCTCTGCTTGCATGTCTTTCTGAAAGTGCTTGTTCTTTTCCGCTCTGCAACTGAGATGAAGGTTGACAGTGTTGGACTCAGAAAAAAATTTCTGACAAATTCCTTGCAGTGCTGCTATTCCATATATTGCCTTACTGCTCCATCTCATTTGCTTTTGTGTACCAATTTCCTTTGGGAATGTTTTAGGGAATGTTATTTATTCTGATGCATCTATTTCCAATTTTTCTGTTGTAATATTTCTCTGAAGCATATGTTAATAAAACATTATTGATTTTTTGGTACTTTGTCTCCTTTATTATTTCTCTTAGGTGTGAATTTTTTCTCTGCTAAAAATACTGACTTTACTGTAACTAAGGTCATCTTCTGGTGAAAAGGCCCAGCAATAATTAGGCAGGATGTATATTTCCCCTTTTATTATAAATTTTAGTTTCTTCTTTAAATCAAAGAGCACACAGAGAATTTAACCATGATTAAATTCACAGATGTTGTGTGGCAATTATTTCACTCTTGCTTGGGCTTAAAAAGGGTAGACACAGGTTTGCTCCAATGGTCCCATGTGAAAAAAAACATATAAAAACTTACAAAACACATTACCTTCAGACTCCTGTTAAAAAGAAAACTATCTTCCTCCTTATGTGTTAACAAAATTTTATCCAATAGTATCCAGAGTGTACAGCCAAGAGAATAAATTGCATTTATTTTTCAATTTTGTATAAGATAAAGCTAAGATAACTTTGGCTAAGATAAAAATTGTCTTCATCTTTTCAACACCTTCTTTGGTGATACTTTTCAGAGACCTGAGACAAAGTCCTTTAAACACGGGCTATTGTACTCTTTTTCTCCACTTTTACCAGTTTAATGAATTGCAGTTAAACTATTCTGTTGATAAATGAAATTCACCTTTACTGCAGACCATACTTTGAACAGTAGTCTACAATCTCAACTGTAGAGTATATTTTCTGTACTGTATTTTATCTCCAAATTATTTTGAGAGTCAAAAGTTACAGTATGCTGAAAAAACACCGGGGTGAGTTCATCCTTGGAAACTAGGCACTAGAACGGCCTAAATGTGCTTCAATAACTCTCTCCATGGCGTGTTTGCAGATCTAACTCCACTGACTACTTCAGAAGCAACTCCAAGTGCCCATGAGTTTTCAGCCCTGGAGTTAATGAGCAATGACCTGTCCTGGGGTGGTCACATCTTAAGGTGTTAGTGGAGGAGAGAGCGTTACATTGGGATTATATTTTCTTTCCAGTAGTAGTTCATCCGTAGATGTTGCAGATAAGCTTCTTTAGTCTATTCTTTCATTAAAAAAAGTTGTTATTGATATCCTAATTATTTTCCATTCTCTCTGCCTCCAGGGTGGAGCTGATATATTTTTTTTTCCTAAGCAAGAAAAATGCTTTCTTATAAATCCTGAAATATGGCTTCAGATATACCTCTTTGAATTATGCATTGCAAGAACTTGACAATCAGGTTTTAAGTTACACCTTGCCATGATGACAAACAGAATATTTTTCTTGTCAGTGTCAAATTGAGTAAAAAGTGTGTATGTTTAAAATGTCGCCAGTTGTCAGAAAAAAACAAGGTCTTGTCACAAAGATGAAATGTTAAAGTTACCACTTTGTTAAATATATTGTAAATGTCCGTATTGCATGTGTTCTTAATAAATTAACAGCCGTAGTCAAGAGCAAGTCAATGTTCTACTTATACCTTCAAAATACTGTCTGAGGCAGTGGACATACCAGCTCTCAGGAGAAGCAGCATCTTGGTAATCTCAGATCCAAGCAGGATTTCCTAAGTCTTTCTTGGATAATGCAAACAACTTGAGTGTCACCTGTAAAGGGGGCAAGTCTCTGAAAGCAAGAGTAATGTGTTTTCCATGGCTTGGAATAGAAAATCAAGAGCCATGGTTTTCTGCTGGAGCTAGTGCTTTAAATCAGTCTTCAAGGACAGCATCATGGGGAATAAAGTTTTGCAATTTGATCTGGATGTAAGAAAGGCTTTGTTAATTGTTGGGAGGGCTGTGCCACTGGAGGGAGAAGAGAGGTTTGCAATTTCTTTACAAATATAAAATTGGAAAGCTGTTTCTGTAGACTGGTGCTTACCTATTCTCCCAGAATTATCATTGTCGTCCTGATGTCAGCATAAGTCCACTGTTCATCCACAACCCCGTGGTGGGTTTTGAAAAAATCAGGTATGGCATTACGAGGCAAAAATTGGAGGAGCTATATAATTTTGTGGAGTTAGGGGGTAGGAAGATTTATACAGAGAGAGAGAGAGAAAAAAGTTTTTCTGATCAAATTTTTTCTGTGTTATTTGAATTCCTAGGATTAATTTAAAAGGTGCCTTGTCAACATGCTGCCTTACTACCTTTAAATTATTCTTGTCTAATTTTCTTAGTTTTTCTTGATTTCTTAAAAATATACTATACACAATTTTTTATTTTTCATTCCTCTCCCATACATGTTTTTTAATTATAAGTATTTAATTACAAGCTTTTTCATTACAAGGCTGTCACCCAGAACTTCTGGCAAACATTAGATGAGTTGATTTCTGGTTTCCTACTCTACAGCAGTTATTGCTAAAATAAAACTAGCTCTTTCTTTCCATGGAAAAAGACACCTATGACCAGAATTGTGCCCATGTTTTTCCAGCTTAATATGATTTACTCAAAGATATTACGCATCCTTACAAATTTTCTTCTCATTATTTTATTACCCATGCTTCTGAGAAGAACTCAGAGTCCTTGTTACTATTTATCTACTTGGGCAGCTAAATGTTTTGAGACGATTTTTTTTCAACTTTGAAATGAAACACTGTGGCTAGACCTAAGTTTTCAATATTTGGTCAATCCTATATGTTGTTTTGAATGAGTTAACTTGGTTACTTTTAGAACAGGAGAAAGTAGGGAAATTCCAAAAATCAATACAGACAAAAAGTTTGACGCCTGTTTGGGACAAATAGGTTTTTTATTGTTATTTCACTTATGCTTCCTAGTGTTTCTGGTAATTTTTCCTACCTCCACAAGAAAATACAATGGGGCAGGGTATCTCCTTGGTCCTTCAGCCCTGGAAGCACTTGTGCATCTGACAATTGTAAGAGAAGGTATGTAGAGATGCCCATGTCTGATAAAATCTGGAGACTAACAGTACTCAGAGGTGATACAAATTTGGTGCTTAATCTCTGGCCAAAGTTCTTGCATTTTCTGCAGAATATCCGTGAGTCATGCCGAGGAGCTCCCCACTTATGGTCCATTTCAATACGTTTCTGTGGGATATTTTTGCTTTCTCCATTGTAGTCTTTTTCCATTGGCAATAAGACCTGACCAGGAAACAAAATGTAGGGGGACACTGAGAGGTGGGTAGGCATTGGAGATGGGGAGCCAAGGAAAGGATCAGGAGGTTAGCGAAAGCTGCATGACTGGATTCATTCCAGCCCTCCTCTGCAGAGAAGCTTTTGTGAAACTCACTGTGGCTCCTGAAAGGAAGGTCCCTATTCATCCAGCCACTGAAGGAGATCATACTAATAGGCTCCAGGATCACAAAGACACTCACCACCTGCTGTCGTGAGTGCAGGTCAGGCTTTGTTTGCTGTGCTGAATGCTTTTTTTTCTTTAAAAACTGAAGTGTAGGAATATATTTGGCAGAGTTTATTATTCTTTCATGTCAGCATTTTAAATTTTAAAAGATGAAAAAGAAAAACAGGTATTGTCCATATAGTTACAGGTAGATATAGGATGTGTTTCTTGCCACTGACACAAGGTAGAGCTCATAAGAAACTTATGGAATATGTACAAGTGTAGATGATAAAACCATATCTTAAATAATTTGATTTAAAATTAAGACATTAAATTTAAGCTGAGCTTCATTTTTATTGAGGAGTATTATTTTGGCAGACAGTATACTAAAGTTTTCTAAAATAACAGTGCATTTAAGAGCTCATTGAAATTTTGCCTTAATAAAACTCTTGTATTTAAATTAATTTAAATTAATTTAAATTAATGTTAATGAAATGGATCTTTAATTTTATTTGGCTTGTTAGAAGAAAAAAAATCTATGTGTGTAGATCTAAATCTGTAAATCTATCAAATTTGTCCTTTGGGAGAAAGAGAAAATAACTGACCTGTAATATAAAAAATGTTCAGTGTAGGCTGTTTTCACATTTCCAGAATTTAAGTCATGGTAATCCAGGATTCCCAAGATTGTTAAACTTTGTCCTGAAATAAATAACCAAATTTGTACTGTTAACATCATAAAGAATCTGTATTTGAAATTATCGGAGTTTTGCCTAGTGTCTGAAGCATGTACTGACAGTTGTATGTGAAAAAACAGATAGTGTCTCCTTTTTTTAATGTCACATCATGAATGCCTATTTTAAGAAATCAATTTCTTTCTGTGTTGAGATAATAGGAAACTTTTGAAGGATATATTGTGATAAAAATTGAATTAAATGAGTGCTTGAAGCAACAAATACAAACATCTGAGGTATTGCATGCTTGATCCAAGTAAGAACACAGCTGCAAATAATTTGAAAACTAAACTGTATTTTTACATCAACACAGTTAGACAAAAATGCCTTATTAAGTAATTGCTATTGTGACATAAGCTTTATGCAGTAGCTGAATTACTTGGCAGAGCTAAAACGTCAAGCTACCTTGGGAATCTACAACATTCTTTAATTTTCTGATTGATTAAATGGATTATTTGACATTTTGGCAGAGCTTTGAAATCACGGCATAACAAAGACTCCTTTCATTGCTCATTATTTGCTCTCTTCAGGCTTAGCGCAGATTCTTTGAAATGAAAGGTTTAAGGTGCTTCTTCCCTGGGTAATTTTTGTTCCAGTTCACATTTTTGCTAGGAGTGTCACATTTCCAACTTAAATTCCCTACTGTGTAAATGCAGCTCCTTATAATGACAGTATAACCTATGGAGATATGTAATCTTGAAAAACACTTTTATATACCTCACAACAGTGGTACTGGAGAATTCAACACGACTAGTCTGCTATCAGAGAGGCTCTTAACCCTTCCAGCACCAGCATTTTCTGGAGTGCGGGAAGCTGGGCAAAGTGGTGGGCGTTTTTGTTCAGGTTGTGACAAGGTTCAGCTTTCTGCTGACCTGGGGCAAGAAGACAACATCATGCAGCAATTCTGGGGGACAGTTCAGAGACAACCAGGTAGGTTGGAGGTCAATTGCCATTGTCACCTTGACACCCGTGAGACAATGCATTGCCTAACTGCACTTCCTGTCATTAATGAGCAACAGTCAGACAAAACCATCTTACTTTCAACGTAACTGCACAGTTCTCTTTTCTGAAAAGCAGCTCATGAGGGTGCCTACAAGTCCTTAGGCTGTTCTGCACCACGCTGTTTCTCAGCCACAAGTTCGGTGCAGCTGGATAGTAAGCACATAGGTGGAGACCTTCAGTGTCTTGTACTCATGCACGTTTAATGGCAGAAATCCTTGGGCATGCTGAGAAAGGGGCTCCTGGTTTTTAGCCTGTGTCTTTTCTAATACTGTGAGTACAATTGAGTCAAATTGCTTTAGTAGTTGCCCTCAGAGGGGTTGGTGTGTCCTTCCTCACAGCTGTGGACAGCAGTCTGGGGCTACACCATCTTGAGGACATAGCTGCAAAGATTCCACTGCCATGGTAAAATATCTGATCGAAAAAAATTCCTTCCACGTGCCTGCATCAGTAATTGAGTTTCTAACTTACAGCAAAATATTTACGTGGGCTTCTGTGAGCTCCAGACATGCTTTTTGAGCTGCGGTGAGTTCATGAACAGTTAGGATTCTACACGCTCCTTGCTATTCATAAAACTTCTTGCTAAGCATGACTTCTATAATCCATCTCCATCTCTTGTGCTTTTCAAGACAGAGAAATACACTTTTAATATGGAAAACTGGGGTTATAAACTCACAAAAATTAAGGTGTGATTCTTTCCTTTTCCCATACCATGGGAAGAAGAAATGCTAGTCTCCTGTTCAGTCTCCAGGCACTTACAGATATGTTTGCAAGGTATGAAGTTCTGCTTGTGTGTCTAAGAATCCAAATTTGTTTTCAGTCATTAAAAC
Organism: Picathartes gymnocephalus; assembly: GCA_013390045.1. NCBI lineage: Eukaryota > Metazoa > Chordata > Aves > Passeriformes > Picathartidae > Picathartes > Picathartes gymnocephalus. Next base: position 53,693 of record WEKY01053527.1, on the reverse strand, counting down.
TCTTTCAGAGAGAATGCTCATACCTGTCATGCTTCCCTTCCTGAGAGTGTGAGCAGGATCTCAGTAATTAGCAATATTTTTCTGAGGTTATATCTTGAACTGGAATTTGTATGATAGCCAAGTCTGTCCTGACTTTGATAATTGTTCTAGCTGAGGGAAAACCAGTGTTTATGATATTTTTATACTATAAGGCAGTTTTGACTCTGAGGTTGAAAGACACTGTATAAGTCTATATAGAACTTTATTCATCTGAAGTAGTGACTCTTGAAGTCAAAGTTGTGCAGTGCCTTGTTATAATATGTTGCTTTCAACTGTCAATACTTGGACCAGGCTGAAATTTTCTATGCCTGTAGTTTTCTTCAGCAGATAACCAAAAATATTCAAACCAAAACCCCAGAACCACAAGCTACCTAGGGAAAAAAGTATCAACATTGTGTAATAGTTTGAGGTGAGGATCTATCCACTGAATATAACCTTTCAAACACTATTAATGAACCATGTTACTGCATTAGTTCCTCAATAGTATCTATGTTCATATGATAGAATTATGAAATAACATTAAAACTTATGAAACAGCATACACAAAACCAAAGAAGAACAAAAAGATGCCTGTTAAGCAGGCACATACAAATCTCCAAAGAAGGGAGAAGCAATCTTTTACATGCATTTTGACAAGGTCTTCAGTTGCATATTAATAGTAGCTCCCACATAGCAAACCCAGTGGAAAGGGCACTCGGGACCTAGCCTTCTTCATGGTTACAAAGACAGGTAGTGTTTCACCTGAGGTGGAACAACCTCATTTGGAAACGGTGAGCAATTTCCGCTCCAGATATCCCAACTCAGATATCCGATAGGAGTTCAAGAGCTTTCAGGCAAAGCCTTAAGCATCCTAATAACTCATCAGCTGGGTAAGTATGAACACCACCAGTAGCACATCTGGAATGGGGTGGTTTTAGACGGTGAAGGGTTTAGAGTGCATTTAGAGTACAGCTCTATAGCACATTTATGAGTTGTGCAGCTGAGGTTGGGAAGTATCAGAAGGAAATAGTTAATATGTGAAGTTTAGGAATTGGTAGGTCCCCAGAGCCAGAAAATAAAGGTATTTCTGTACCTAATTCCTGGAAAACCATGCAATCAGAAGTAAGATTTGTGAGAGGAAAAACGTGATTCTGCAATTATAAATGGCAAGAGAGTCTGTGTATAAAACATTACATGTCTCTTCACGTACCCTAATGGTTAAGGTTTTAGACACGTCCTTGAATTATGGCTGAGGTAGCTGCAGAATGGGTGTTTATAGCATTATAGCTTTCCATGTACATGCTTTTAGTCTGCCGCAAATTAAAGGAAATATGGCTTTGTACCTCAGTCATTTCAGTATGCATTTGCTGAGGGCTGGCAGCAGTTACTGGAGTTCACCTGATGTGTGGTGGCTGGATTATGGGGCTGAACCTGAGGCCACAGCAGGATATCAAGTGCATGCATTAATCCTGCATGTGCAGCAGGTTATAACAAAGTCATTACTGACTTGATTTAAAATGAAAGAAAGCAAAATTCCCAAAGGTTTTACCTCTTACTGATAATGAGATCATACGGCCATTTTGTTTAGTGTAAGACTGTTTAAGCCTTGCCACCTTGTCATCAATTTTAGTTCTCACTTTGTTATCTTATCTCTGCATTAGACTCAAACCATCTACCACCATGCAAATAGCTTAGGCTCTAAATTTGGTGAAGAAAGGTTCTGCCTTTAAACATAGGCACACTGGTGTGTGAAATTTTGCTTGAGTGTGCCACAGGTCAGTTTTCCTCAGTTGCAACCCTGTACCTTAATCCTAAGATTCACCTTGGCTGGTTGCGCTTTGGTAAATATTCAGTTCCTTTCTTATGCTTTATGTTGCAGTACCTGCCTCTAGCTAGCTCAGTAAGCACCCTATGTAACTAAAATATGGTCTCAGAATGAGCTCAGCTCAGGATGTAATTTAGTTGGTTTTTTAAAAATGTCTATAACATTTATGTTTTATTTTGCATTGTTCATGTATTTGAGAGTAAAAGCTCAATGGGTTAGTTCTATCCAGAGTAAGTGGTAGTTAATGAAACCTTTTATTAATAAAGTTTAGATAATTATCTGGATAATTGTAAAGACAAATTATTCAGTAATTTGAAATGATTTATTCTGTGTTTAATGATACTTTATTCCCTTTAAGTGCAGCTTAACATGTTAATTACATGTTAAGACTCAAGGGACTTGTGAAGAGTTATTCTAGTGATCATATATTATTAATTCTCCAGGGACACTGCATTTTTGGAATAGCATCTACAGAAAGATTCTAACCTCAAGCCAATAGGCAACACTGGCAATTAAAGATTAAAAAACCCGAACACACACACATCATTTCATCCTGTCTTTCCATGTGACAATTCCAGTAAATTTCCAATCTTCAGGTTCTTATGGTTGTAGACACCCGGTAGATAAATCTGGTATTAAATAAAAGAGATCACTCAGTGTTACCAGTCAATAATGTTAATATGTACCTCTGCTTGAGTCTGTGATAGCATCTTTTCCACAGATGTCTTTTGCGAATGCAGAACACAAAAGTCTTGCAAGCACTTGTTCTCTGTGAGTAATATCATACATCTGATCCTCAGGTGTGGAAACATCATCCCATGTGTCATTGGAGCTATTCCTGTCTGAAAAAACCCTCAATTTTTGTAAATGAAGGGGTTTGGTGGTTTTTTACTTTTTGGTTTCTTTTGGAGTTTTGTTTTTTGTGGTTTCTTTATTTGTTTGATTGTTTTGGTTTTCTTTTGACACATCTCTGATTACTGCAAGACAACTTTGTGAAAACCTGACTCATTCCTGACGGCTGGTAAGAGATGGCACAGTTAGAAGGTTTGTTATCTTTGGACAGTTTGGGTGAGCTGGAGATGTTACAATTCTTGTTTTGGTGTGGTTGTTTGAGAACCAGCTTCACGGCAGGCAGCTGGGAGCCCCTTGTCACCTCAGGATATCAGAACTCCCAGATCTTTTCTGTGCAACTGGGAGGGGAGCTGCCCAGGAACAGCTCTCACAGATGTGACAGAGGCATCACTGGGGGCTTTCTGGTGAGTTGTTGCTGAGCAGGAATAAGTCTTGAAGTGTGTGCAAATTAATGTTCTCAGTTGTGATTCTACTCCATGTAAATGGGAAACTGAATAACACCAAAACAATGACAGTTGCTATTCATCATCTGTGCAACCGGTGCTTCAGACAATTCTCCTGAGGAATCGTTTGTCAGCAGGAGTACGTTGTGCCATGTCATATTCCACTCATGAGAACTGTGTAAGTTTGAATGGAGGCAGAGGGAAGGAAAATGGAATGATTTATTAGTAATAGATATAGAAACTGTAGTCATGCACAACAGAAATCCTGCTGGTGAGTTTGCCACCTCAGTCCTGTCATATCTTCAAATCACACTGATCTCTTTTTAGACCAAGTTACAGATAACAATTTGTTGTTTAAATGGTTTAGATTACTCTGAAACCTCACCTGACCTTGAAATTGATAGGACAATAGGTGTTTTTGAGGAGGTGTCTACTTTCCATTACACAGAAATTTTTCTTTGAACTCACTATGTTTAGACCTATCATCCAAAAGACATCAATGCCCAGAGGAATCCAACCCACTTGAGAAAACATGCGTTTTCTCTGGTTATATTATCATAATATGGGATTGTCTGGTTCCAGGTTTTACTTTGGTGCAAATACCAGATCCTCTGGATAAAAAATATCCCATGAAGCAGAAGCATGAGGAATGTATAATATATCATTTATTTAGTAAATATATAGATCACCAATCACTGGTACTCAAAATGTGCTAGACTGTAAATGTACTGATGTTATTAAAAAACCTTAGTAAATTTGTGTGTGATGGTTCATTAATGATTAAATCAGTCATGTGGTTTTTCCATATATAAATATCCATATAAATTGTGGATATTTATCATGCTATTATTGCATCTTATACACTAAAGAGATGTATATCTGATTAAGCTAGGAACAACTCTGATAGCTGGTATTTTATCTTTAGGGCAATATATAAAGGGAGCCTATCTAGCCATGCATAAATGTTCAGACATTATAACGTGCAGAACATTACTGATCTCTCCAAATGATGACGGGTGGGAACAGCAATGAAAAATCAGAAAATACCCAAAGGGATGGAAGTTGTAACAGATTTCAAGATCTTGCTTGCAGGGATTTCCCAAATCCATTGGCTAGGGCTGGTTAAAAAAAGGGCTAAAATGTATAGATATTAACTGACAGAGTTTGAATACCTGAATCAAACCCATCAACTTTCAGCTGTTTTGAGAAAGAATATTCCTAAAATTGGTGAAGAAGTAAAATGGAATTTTTAATGTGTTTCATTACAAGGTCTTGCTTGTGGGAACACGCTTGGAGCTGTCAACATGGGAGTCAGAAGCAGAGGTTGTCCAGATGATGACCTGCTCCTAGATTATATTTCCCTGTTGTTCACTTGTTGTTTTTCCCCTGCTGCTGTTGAGATTCATGAAGGTGCCCTCAATAGGGGCAAATGGATATAGAGAATTGAAATGAGGAATAAGTAGGGATTGCAATGAACTCATGTCAAAGCCGATAACATAAAAGGTGAAATTAATTGAAAAGTTGATGTATAGGAGTAAAGAAAAAAAATGTTAAAAGTAACTTGGAATGCAAAATAACCAACGTCTTTAGGAGGATATCCATATGTGCAGCAATGTGGGATTATGTGCTTGGGCACCTAATCTTGTAGTGTATTGTATTACTGAACTATGCTATTTTCTCATGAAGCTCTTAGGCAATAGCAATGCAATTGGATTAAAAAAAAGGAAAATAAAAGCTTTGCAGCTATTTTTCATGTCAAGGCCTCACTTTGTCTCTCCCATGTTTTACAGTCTCCTTTTCCCTTGCATTTGTTTTTAAATCAGGGACAACTTGGAGGAGATTGCTGAAAGAAGTAAAAGTACACAGCCAAATGAAAACTCTAAAGTGAGTGTTGTTTTTGAATATGTTATTCTCATTGAAAGCCTCTCAGCAAGCAAAATCAGATTTCTTTAAAAAACATTTTTGAAAAAAACAAAATTCCCCTTTTTCTCTTGTGTTTGGCAAATTACCTTCAGGCAGTCTTATAAACAGAAGAGGAATTCTTTCACTGAAAACTCAGGAGAGGAGTTGCTTGTTGGCCAATTTACCCCCTTAACTTTCATTCTTCTGACCTTGGAGAAAAGAACTGGAAATACACGTATGACATCTAAGGTGAAAGAAAGCTTGATTTTATTTGTATTGTGAAAATTTGCATGCAATCACAACTTTCAACCAAGTGTCTTGCTCAGCCTGACCTGTGCATTAAAATATTTTGGAAAGGAATCAGTGTGATGGTAGGAAAATGTTCTCCTGATAGGCAGCTGCAGAGTCATTCCTTGTCTCACTGCATGAGGCACAGTAGTGCTCTTAAGGCTCCAGGAGATACAAAACAAGGTCTTATGGAGCACTGCCTTTGCATCATCCTGATAAGGATTTCTGCTACAACAACATATTTTTTGGTCACTTTTATAACCAAATATTTTTTCAGTGAATACTATTTTTCACACTGGTGTTATATATTTATAGTAAGGGTCGAGAAAAAAGCCAGTGGTTCACTTGGTTAAACACCTTCTATAAATGTATTAGAACTTGTCCATAATTTTTACTCTTTCTGCTATTTGTTTTGAAACTTCACTTGTTGTCTTTTTTACTAAGACCTTTCCCCCTGCCTACTCCTACCACCATGGAATAGTGTGGCTGTTTTGGTGATTATTGGAGACAAGTCCTAGGAAAAGGTTAGTAAAAGGAGAGTAGGTTTGCCATAGCTTGACTTTTTCCAGCCTTGCCTTTAAACCAGTCTTTTTCTCAGGAGCACTTAGCATGGGCAAAGATTTGTGAATGAAGACAGCAGAATAGACACCCAGGAAAACCACCTGAACTGGGTCCCCTGCCACCAGCCTTGTAGAATAGAAAAGCCCAATAGTTGCTCACACAATGATGCAGCTTCCTGTCTCTTCGTCTTTTGGCTATGAGTTATTGAGAAACCCCAGGTCTTTATTACTGTTGAACCATGGTTGGTTCTATGCACCTCCTCTACATTGTGATGCTGCTCTGCCTTGTGCCATCGGATTAAAACAATTCAGACACTATTCAGAACTATTCTGTTAAAACTAGAGGTAGAATCTAGTGCCAAAAAGTACCAAATTTCTATGCTTGTTTCTATTGTCTTGTGCTCACTGAGCGATATCCTTCTCTGCAAGCTTCCCCAATTCCTACTGATGACCAAAGTGGCCTGCAGGTGATTTAGAGAGCACATCCTGACACAGTGTCCTGTGCACGGGGTCAGGGGCCCCCTGAACTTGGCTGCAGAGCTACCTCGGTCACAGCGTGGGTTCCCCCGGTCTGGATCAGGGCAGCCATAAGCAGCTGTGATCCACAGAGAAAGTCACTGTTCAGCCCATTTATGAGGCAAGAGACTCTTGATTCTTATATAAGCTTTTAATGCTACTAAAAAGGAAGGAACTAAACACCCGAGGTTTATCTTGCACAGATTCCTCAACAAAGATTTCACCTGTGCTATATAGCAAAGATGCCACCCAAGGGGTTCTTTCTTAAAAACCCCCAAAAGTGAAAACTACCTACCCTAGCAAACACTGAATTTGAAATTGTTCTTCTAGAGGAAGTTAGCTGTATGGCAGTATTGTTATGAAAACACCTCTAAAATATTTTAATGAACAAGAATTTTACTTGAAGAGGACTCCAGGTTTGAACATAGTATTGTCTTGCCTCTCTGCTGCAGAAATATAGATGAGATTTAAAAGCCACAGTAATTTATGAGCTGTACTTAGAACCCATAAGGGGATATCTTGGATTCAGAATTGTTTCATTCCTGATGCGATTTAGAAGATTAAACTGTCATATTTTAGCACAGATAGATGATTGCTATAATTAATCATGTACCATGAATTCTATTATTTAGAAGCTACTTCATATAAAAGTTGAAAATTCTTTTTACACGTTGCAAAATTAAGTAGTCTTATAATTATGTTTTATAGATATATGTTGATTTGTTTCATATGCAGAGGATATTTACACAATAATCCAATATACTAAATGCATACTGCAAAACAATGCAGTAATGGAGTGTTTGCTAATGACTTCAATTTAAGGACAGCCTGTCTAATAGCTGAGATAAGATGTTACTAAAAGAGTGTGCTAATGGTTTGAAAATTACTACCAAAATTGTGTTCAGTCTAGGAGGGGTTGCAGACGTAATTGTGCTAATAAATATCCAAGTCAGCCCTGATTTTGAAGCTTGTATCATGATTACTATGAGTTTTAGAAATCAGGCAGAACTAAATCATGCTGTTGTGCTCACACGAATAGCCTCTCTGGTGGCACTGCTTGTTTGAGTAAAGAGAGCAAATATACCCATGCTAGACAGAAATGCATTAAACATTCATAAATGACTGGTTAAAATGCTTAACTGTGCATATTCCTTGCAATTTTATCCAATGAAATTTGGTCTATATATAATCCTGAATGTAAGTTTGTATGTAGGTGTGTAGAATTTTAAAATTTGGCTAAGTCAGGCTTCTGTTCCTATCTGCACCTTACTGTAAAGCCTTGTGCATGTACCAGTGTCACTGTCACCTTTTTGTACATCATTTAGGTGCTCAAAGTGCTCATCTGGGACAAGATAAACCTGAGTTCAGTTTCTTCTCTGCCTGCATGGCACTAAAGTTAAGCCTTACAGATTCTATGAAAATTATCGAAAAAGCAAGTTAATAGAGAAGGTAAATCATAGCTTCTTATGGGAGTGATGTGTCAGACCATGGCTCAAAGCAAATCTGGTCTTGGTTTCTGTTCTCTGCTGTGGGCTGCTTATGTAGTTTACCTTAAATAGGAAGAAAATAAAATACATTAAATAGATCTTGGGACAGAAATTGGACCATAATTCATTGTTTCCACTGAGCCAGCCTCAACATGACATCACCCCAGAGGAGTCTTCAATTTGGTAATTAGTCTGTGAGAAGAGGGCTGCCTATTTGTGCCCTCTGATGAGGCATGAGCATGAGATGATGTTAGAGCTGGATTGTCTTAGCAACGCTCAGATATTTCTCAGTTGCCCAATGCAAAATTCTGCAATCCCAAAGCAGATATTTGGGAAGCTATGGTAGTATTCCACAGCTGGATCAACAGTTAGTAAATCAGAATTTGGTGTCTAAATGTGAGTATCTCCCAAAGCTTTTGCACAACCTCCTATTTCAGTGTTGATAGTATTTCACCCTGTGTTCTTGGAAAAAAACCTCAAAACTACAAAAAAGCTGGGGGTCTGGTATAGTGAATTTTTTTTCCTGTTAAGAAACAGAATGGAAACCTCTGCACAGGTGCTTATAATATGCAACATTTGAAAGTGTTAGTTCTAAACTGAAGATGCAAAAAACATTTTGCCCACCACTTTCCCAACTAGGTATGGATTGTGCTTTCCTTCTGCTCCCCACTGCAAGGTGAGGTAGTGAACCAGCTAAACTACGTCTATGTCAACCCCCTTGCTGCAAACTGATGGCTGAGGCTGACTCCTGAAGTACTTTATTAGGACACCTGCTTTGCAAGCATCAAGTAGGGGGTGTGTGCTGGAGTGGCCTCGGGGCTGAGCTGGGAGGATGCCAAGGAAGGCAGATGTGCCTTTAGAGGAGCAAGTGAAAGGGGCAGCACCATGGTGTACCTGCCTTCATATTGCAAATTCCCTGCTACTGACCAGAGGAGTGCTACAGGACTCCTGACAGCCTCAGGCTGCTGCAGCTGCAAGCCACGAGGAGCAGTGGTAAAAGACCGTATTCAGCTGTAGGTCAGAGAGAGAAAAACAAGGCTAGACAAGGAATATGGGAGGCTTAATTCACTTGGCTGCTTCCCTTCCCATTGCAGCTGCTCTACTTCAGGTTATTTACCAGGCCTCAATTCTTTCTTTATTCATCATTGTTGACTGTAGCTAGCTTGCTTTGGGGTTGAAAGGAGCTGAAGAGTCAATTATGTGTCTGGGTGCTTTTAAATGTCCTTAGTATGGTAGGGCTGCAACCCCTACTGCTCATGTCTAATGAGGCAAGGCAGAGAACTGCTAGCCTCTGGTCCAGCACAGGCCTGTGGAAATGCTCCAAAGAGGCAAACAAAAGCAAACAGAAAGAGAGAGAACCATGTCTCCGCGGGTTTGCAGGGCGTCTGCAGCTATAGCACTGTTTGCTCTGTCTCTCTGCCTGCTCGGGAAATGTCCCTGTGCAGGGCAGGGGTGTTGCTCTATGCCACGTTCAGCGCTGCCTGATGCAGGTGGACTATCTTCAAGTGGCTTTAAGGTTTTGGGCCAGGTGAATGTAATAAGCAGTGAGTGAGGTGCTGGGCTGCAGTATGGTACCTGTCAGAGCTCCAGCCAGTGCTCATCGTGCCTGGCGTTGCTCAACACCTGCTCATTGGCTGGGTTCTATCCTGCCTCTGCTCACAAAACCTTGGGCTGACACAGTGATGGTTACTGAAATATTCTTTGCAGCATCATTTACCTCACCTCTGCTTCTAGACCTCAATCTCTTGGATTTAGCCTAGAGAGTTCATGCTGCTGTTTACCTCCTCGGACTCCTCTGGCTTGTATCTTAGTTAATTATCTGTAGACAAAGCCACAGTTGATGCCTTATCAACTAGAAAGACTGAATTAATCAGCTTTGTTAGGCAAAGGTTATAGGAAGGGGGTGACCATCCTATCCATCTGTTCACACATCTCCTGAAAAGTAACCATAACAGAACTCTTAAAAATCCTATTAATGGATTATAGGTCAATAACCTAGACACTCTGATAGCTCTGCAAGGAACTGTGAACAAAATATCTGGGATTAGTGCATTTTCTGAATATTTTTATAAGGTCTTTTATAAATTTTTCCCTCTCAAATGCTAATGTGTTTGGCAAGTACAAAGACAATGGCTTTTTACCACTGTATTCCCTTGATGTGGCTAGGCAAAGCTGGAAGGAAACTAAAACTATGTAAAGGCATTGAGCTGATCAATTCATATGTAAAGTTCAAGGAGAAAACTTTGGCCTTTTGCCTTCAAAAGTAATTATCCAAGTCACAGAATTATCTCATCCTGACGCATGAGTAGTCTCATGAATTGAAATCCAAAAGTTCACCCAATTTACTACTGGTGATCAAATTGGCAATATGTGCTGGGAAAGCATCATGCAATTCACTGTGCAGCATGCCTTGCTGAGGTGAATCCAATCTCCCTCAAATTCTGTCTTTTAGAAAAGTGTTATACAAGTAGGTGAAGAAATTCTGTCACTTTTTTTTTTTAATTGTGGAAACTTTCATTTGGAGGTGTATTGTAACCTATTCAAATATTAGGGCTCTAAATACAGTGTTTGTGCTTAGTTTGCAGTAAATACGGCTGTGAAGCAGGGTGAGCATTTATCTCTGTTCTTTTTTGCCTTGACAGCCAGACTTGACATCTCCAATTGCTGCAGTGTAGGATGCACTCACACCCAGAATAGGGCACAATGCACACAGAACGGTTTATCAAATCTTTGTCCCTGATGTCCATTAATTGAAAGAACTTGGATGCCTAAATATGGGAAATTGAAGGTTTATGCCATTGTGGAGATTTGTGGCTATTATCTCCACTGCTAAAATATTATTTAAAGTTTGCGCCTTTCCCTACTATTATTTTACAAGAAGGAAGGGATCTGCAAGGACCGAGGATGATTTGGACTTGGTCTTAAACAAATGATCCACATCTTTTCTGGAAAAGTAAGTAATGGCAGATGTTTAAGATATTATATTTATGCTCTGGAAATAATAAAGTGGTGTTTTCCTAGAAATTTGTTCATCGGGGTGTGTTTGCATTATCAAAATGCCTGATTTTCAGCAGAGGAAATTTTTCTTTTCAGCGGGTATGCTAATTTCCCAAGGCCTTTTTGTGCTTCTTCCAGGCTTGAAAAAAAGGACCCAGTACCTTGCCATGCTTTCCAGTCTCTCAGGATGAATGTTTGGGCTCTTGAAGAGAAATTTCTTCCTCCTTCCTGAGGCATACCCCAGAGAACAGTGACGCTAAGATCTCCTCCTCTCACAGGGCTGGAGCTCTACACGAAGTTAGTCTGCCCAAGTTGCTGAGGTTTCTTCTGCCACCCGCAGAATAAAAAATTCACAGAACAACCCTCTCTATTCCTCAAGAGCAGAGAGTTCAAGGGGAACCTGGAAAGTTGGCCAGGAAATGCCAGTTCTTCCTCCTCACTCAGAGGGCAGGCACATCAGCGGAAAACGGACTTTTTTTATTTTCAGGAGCAACCCTGAAGAAAGTTGACGAGCAGAGCTGGAACCAGGCTGAGAAAGTGGGGACACACATCTGAAGTGGCAAAGGTCTTTCTTGATAACAGCAGCAGTTCTAGCAACACCGGGGCACCCACTGTCTCTCAGCACCATGCTCCTGAGGTGCTTCTGGATGTGTCTGACCCAGGAACTCACCCAGACTGCTGAGATTTAGCTTTGAGGTGGGAAAAGCAATCAGCATGGGCTCATAAGGCTGCTCATAGGGCAGGATTCAAACACAGAGCTGTGTGGTGCTGCCAGGTTGTATTTACTTATCACCCTGGCTTAAATGACTGCCCAGCAAGACTGGCACTTAATTCTCTTTATGTCATACATTACTTTCGAAAAAAAAAAAAAAGTAGAATCAGCTCGTGAACATTTTTACATCTTTATGATATGTAAATTGCACACAAATTTTCTGTGAATATCACAAATTCTTTTCTGCCTTCTCATTTCTAGGAAAGGAGATGTATGTCCTAAGGGATGAACAATACAGACAAACAGCTGTCTAAACAGTTCTATGCAAATCTTTCTTGACCAAATCCCTAAAAATTGTGTCAGCAAGACAGTTTGTTTTGTCAAGGTTTAGTTTTTTATCTGAACCCACTGATCTGAATGGATGGGGTTTTTTTCTGCTTTCACATCTTAGCTCTCATCTGTCATGCATTCCCTCTGGAAGCATATGAATAACAGTTTCACTAGAGAGTAGGACACAAACAGAAAGTGGCTTATAAAGAAAGATAATTTAAACAGTAAGAGGTGAGGTCAAATCCCTTCCACAGCCCCGCTGTAGTCAGTGTGACTAGTTGTGTGAACAAAGCAAACAGGATTTGGCTTTTGCTGCAGTCTTAGCCACCTTTTATCATTGGAGAGAGAGAAAAACACCATAAAATTAAATAGGTATCATCCTCCCTGCATTCCTAGTGTAACTATTTTAACTGGAATGCCTCATAAACAGATAAAGGCACTCCTGAGCTTTGGGATGATCATTTTTTAAATGACCATTTAGGACTGGATTATGGTTTTACATTTTCACCTTGGAGGTTTTAGGGGCTGTTTGGGACACTAAGTGCTAACATATCAGAGCTTAAACTGAAAGGCAATGTTGCTTGCGGTCGTACTGCCCAGTAAAATAATATAGTTTTGCTGCTGTTAATAGGTAAATACTTTCATTTGTGGAAGGAAAATGGTGATTCAAAATCATTTGATGCCCCTTAAACTCTCACAGCAGCTGGATATTTTACATTGGTTTCTATAATATTCTTGTGATAACATTCCTATCCCGCAGGGGTCTGCTTGAATATCGGAGCACTCATCTTTTTTAAGTTTTGCATAATGTGAGATATTAAAATTAAGGCTGGTGTTTACTGTTCAGTCCTTGCACACATATTCCACATTCACAGCCAGATATTATTTCCCTTGGAAATGCTTTCTGTCCCTGCCAGTTACAGAAGGCAATCAGATAGCTTTGCATGGGCCAGCATACCAATTAAGTACCGTGCCTGGGATGCACGCTGCTTCCTCCGTCAGAAGCTAAATGGTTCATCGGCAAGTGAGCCGTGTATATTGATAAGGAGAAAGCCTGAACCCACAATGGAGGCAGAATCTCTTTCTCAAAAAAGCTTTCAGAGAGTGGTTTGAGGGTGTCTTAGTTTAGGGGAAAAAGGGAAAGGCAGGTGACATGTAAAATGGCTAGAAAAATGAAACAGGAGGAAAGATTAATGGAAGCAGGATCAGAAAAATATTCAATTAGAACTTGCAGGCCTGGTCACATTATTCTGTGTTATCGTACATCTTGTCATTACCCAAATCTGTTGCTAAAGTGTTGGCATTTGTCTTCATTATGCAGTAAAATGGTATAATGAATAGGTTACAAATATGATGGAGGCAATGCCCTGGAATTATCACAATGCCTGAAAATTAAAAATGCCTTAATTTAAATTATTGGTGTGTGGCATCTGCCAAGCGCACAGACAGATGTGAAGAGTATAACATGATTTTGTTCTGATGATGCCTTCAAAGTTTCTGTTCCCCTTCAAAGGGGTTTTCAGGCTGAATCCTTCCTTAAAAGCCAACATCAGGGATGTGATACACAGAGCACAGCATTTGACATATTTCTTAGCTGCAAGGAACTGCACAGCTGGATATCTTAGGTCTGGTTTTAGAAACTTCTGCAAGCAGCACTCCCCCATATTTCAGGTGGAGAGATGGTTAATGTATAGATTATGACTTTTAACAATTAAATTTGAGATGGGGAAAAAAGCTACTATCTCAGCCTAGTTAATTAGACATGATTTAGTCTTCAAAATTGCAATGATCCATATAGACGTGTTACCTTTCAAGTTCAGTTTTGCATTTGACTGATTATTATCTTCTAGAAATATATTTTCAGGATATTTAAACCTAACATTTGGCCTACCTTAAAACTGCAAGATGCTGAAAATCAGTACCAGTACATAATAAAGAATTTTATATTAGGGCCAGGATAGGAATTAATATTTTAATAAAAGTTCAAATAAATTCTTAAATAATATCAAAATACTATTTTAGTAGTAGGGATCATAGCCCTCCTTTTCCTAGATTTGTATCAACTTTGGTAGAGCTTACTAATGGCTGCAAGGACTGTCCACCCAGGCTGATGTCCACACTTCCAAACCCATTAGGAAGTATGTATCATAAAAATAACAGGTACATTAGAGAAGGAGAATAAGAAGTCATGCAGTCATCCAGCAAGGATGCAAACCTGAAACTGGAGGAAAGTCTGTCAGCTTAGTCCTCTGCTAGAGACTTTTTATGTGATCTTCAGCAGGTCTTGGCAGGTGGCTGGCCTTTATGTTCCCACCTGGAAAATGGGCATAAGGAGGAGTGGAAAAAGGAAGGCTGAAAGGGATATCTTATCAGGAATTGCTCTCTCTAAACTGAATTATTTGGGACAATCAGAAGTTAGAGAAATGGGTTTGATGGAAACAAACTATTAAATTATTTGCTTCAGTTTTTGAAGACTGTCACACACTGCTGCAGTTCATGGCACTGCATGCAAATAGTGCAATACATGAGGAGCTGTTTTCTACCTTGTGTGTAAAAAGTAAAGTACTCTGACGGAGATTTGTACAGTTGTTCATACTAAATTCTTTATCTTGTGTTGCTATCTTTATCTTGATTAACGTGTTACTTTGACATAAATCAAACACTTCAGTGAGATACCATTTCTATATAAGCATCATTTTTTGTTCCATTAGATTTAATGATATATAGGAATCTTTGCTTCACTGTGAACGGTAGGTATATTTTAAATATATAATATGCTGAAACTGATAGAATTATCCTTTCAGAGGTTAATTCTAGTCTTATACTTCATAAATGCTACTAGATTCTTTGTGGTAATGTTTTACTGTTAAATTGCACAAATTTGAATCAGATAGCTCAGAAAATTGATAAGATGATACCAAATCTCTCACTTCTCAGTCACGGTTGGGTTGAATCCAGCCTTGGTTCCAAGTAACCAAAACTTGTTACTGTCTGACAGCTGTTTTGTGGCTTAGATGTTTCCAAGTGGACAGGTGTCCACCACAGAAAAAAAAAAAAATCACCTGCACAAATAGAGGGTTACAGCAGAAGAGAGTTTATGGGCACTGAAAAGAGACTACCTTCTCTGATCATTAGATACAGCGTGTTGCAGAATGGAGTCCACAGCTCTTTCTGGAAATACCTAAAATGTCCAAATCCTGCTGTGCCCCTTTGGTGCACCCATAGTTGTGAGTAAGCTCCTGTGAGGTCTTTCATGAAGTACTGGTCACCAGCAGCTGAACAGGAGCCAGTGTGTGCCCAGGTGGCCAAGAAGGCCAATGGCATCCTGGCCTGTGTCAGCAATAGTGTGGCCAGCAGGGCCAGGGCAGTGACAGTCCCCCTGTACTTGGCACTGGTACAGCCCCACCTCGATTCCTGTGTCCACTTCTGGGCACCTCACTAGAAGAAGGACATTGAGGAGCTGGAGCAAGTCTAGAGAAGGGCAAGGAAGCTGGTGAAGGGTCTGGAGCACACATCTGACGAGGAGAGGCTGAGGGAGCTGGGGTTGTTTAACCTGGAACAAATGATGCTTGGGGGGACCTTACTGCTCTCTACAGCTGCCTGTAGAAAGTTTGTAGCCAGGTGGGAGTTGGTCTCTTCTCCCAAATAAAAAATGACAGGACAAGAGGAAATGGCCCTAGGTTGTGCCAGGGGAGGTTTAGATTGGATATTAGGAAATATTTCTTCACAGAAGGGGCTGCTGAGGCATTGGAACAGGCCCCCCAGGGAAGAATACCATCCCTGGAAGTGCTCAGAAAAATGTGGATGTGGCACTTAGGGAAACCGTTTAGGATTGAGCACAGCACTGCAGAATTAACAGTTGGACTTGATAATCTTAGAGCTATTTCCTAACCTTAATGATTTTAACATTCTGTTCTACGATTCTACTCTATGTTGGAAATTCACCTAAATGTTGTCCTGGTTTTGACTGGAATAATTTTCTTCTTAGCTGTAGTAGTAGTATGGGAGTATGTTTTGTATTTGTGCTGAAAACCGTTTTAGTTTGAACTCTTGGATAGTGGTCTTACCTAGCCACATTCATGTCTACTCCAAAGCAATTGGAGACCTGGACAGGCAAATGCAGCTGACTTTAAAGGTTTGACTGTATGGTGGGATACAAGACTTAGCTGAATGTGAAGTTTTGGGAGATAGTTACTGGTTGTGGCTGGTTGGTCACAGCTGTGGTATATGGCCAAAAGTTTTTGGTGCACTGCCTCCCGGTGTTGCATTGCATCATCTGGTTGGACTTGATGATCTTAAAAGTCTTTTCCAACCTAAACAATTCTACAATTCTATGATTACTTCTGAGTAGTGCTCACACAGAGTCAAGGCCTTTCCTGCTTCTCACACTAGCCTGCCAGTGAGAGGGCTGGGGTTGTACAAGAGTTTGGAGAGGACAAACCTAGGACAGCTGACCCCACTGACCAAAGATATATTCTATACCATATAGTGTCGTGCTCAGCATACACAGCTGGGGAGAGAAGATGGAAGAGGCGGGATGCTTGGAATGGCGATATTTGTTGACTTTGTTCTCAAGTAATCCTTGTGCATGGTAGAGCCCTGCTGTCCTGAAGACGGCTGAGAACACATGCCTGCCCATGAGATGTGCTCAATGAATTCCTTGTTTTGCTTTGCCTGCGTGCACAGCTTTTACTTCACCTTTTAAACTGTAATTAAACAGATTCTCTTCCCTAACCCATGGAGGGGGTGGGGAGCAAGTGAGCAACTGTGTGGTGCTTCACTGCTGTCTGGAATTAAACCACGACAAATGCGCATAAGATCAAATGCTATAATGTTTTCCCTCCCTTTGAAATAAAGCTCTGATCTTTACAGCTTACAAGTTAGCTCCCTGATGAACAAATAGTTCATTACAGAACTCGTGTAATGGTAACAGTGTAGGAAAACATTTATAATGATAGGGATGCCAGAACTAAAGAAGCAGGATGATGTCCATGTTTTTTTAATCATTATTTCTTAGCATAGTGGAACTTGTGCAAAAGGGAAAAAAATAGTCTCCATTCTGAACTTGGAACCAGGGGGGAAGATCTATCATTGATTGGAATTAGATCTATATTTACCAGAACGATACATGGTACAAGACCTAAACCTGTTATTCTGATTACTTATTCTTAATCCTGGGGAAATGTGATGTAGGGGTTAATGAGGTAGCCTGAAACATGGGAGTCCCATGTCCTTTTGCTGCTTTTGCCCTGAGAACATTTTCATCTGTATTTGAACCAGCCCCTGTACTTTAGTTTCCTAAATATGGAAGAAGAAGGATATCACTCCCGTTCCTAAATGCAGCAGCATGAGTTAAGTATATTCAGGTTTGTGTACAAGTGCCTCAGAGAGATGGCCCTGGCAGGAGCTCCAGCTAAGCAGACAGAGCTCCTGTTAGACCTCTTAGGATAGAAGTGATTAGTGAGTCTGGCTGCATTTGCCTTGCACTGCATTTTTATTCTTTTTCTTTCTCACAAGTTCCTGTTGATCCTGCACAGCGTGGCAATGGTATTTCCAACCTGCCAGCATAACCTCTGCCAGAAGTATCTCTGCCTGAGCTGGGGCTGTGAGTCTCCTCCAGGGGTGAGCCAGGAACAGGGATGTGTTCTTTGGTTCCTGGTATTACCCCTTCACCTTCTTGAGCCAGGGCCACACAGGACCACTTGGCAGAGCCAGCTGAAAAGGTGTTGATGCTAAGTTGAGAATGATTGTAAGCAACAGCAGTCTGATCTGCAAATTCAGCTTGGTGTCTCCTTTCAGAAGGAAGGCATGACTTTTTTTACTGGGCACTACTGGTGGACTGAGTAGCTGAGTGGCAAATGTAGTAAAAGTAAAGAGTTGTAAGCTTTCCAGCCATTTGAGAATAATTACACACCAATTAATTGAAGAAAATGATATCTGACATTGTCAGTTCTCTGAAGTGTCATATATTAGACCCCAAAAAGTAAATGAGACACATATTCATTTTAATTAAAATGTTATCAAGAGGTGGTGTTGACCAAAAAGCCCATTAACAATAATCTGCTTTAGTAACAAGTGAGCAAGTCAATTTATTGAACTGAACTAAAAAGCAAACCCAGTAACAGCTGCCCACTGAGCAAGCATTTGATCTTTCAGCTTTCTCTGATTAGCAGAGGGAGGCGTTCCCTGAATATCACCAACTTTTGTCTACTTTCTCACTACTTTGTGGTTACTTGTAGAAACTGTCTCCATGGTGCAATCAGCATTTGCTCATCAAACTTAAAAGGGAGATTTAGTAGCAGATCCAACTTCAAAGAAGACATTTATGGAGAGAGCAGTTTCCTTTTGTGCCTGAGCTGTTAAAATCTTTGCACAGGGTGGACTGTTTTCCTTGGAGTTCTGGCTCTTTTACGTACAGAGGCTAGTGCACAAAATTCAAGGGTTGCAACAGAGGCAGGCTTCTTGCCATGTAAAATGATATGGTCACACAAATTTATGTTTTCAACCTAAATTCATTAACTTCACTCTTTAGGATTGATTACTATGTGCTAAGGAGCATTAAACTGGCCAGATACTTCCGGAGCAGATTTCTGCCCTTACAGTAGATCTCAATATGACCATAAAGCTGGTACTGCTTGTACCACAGAGCACCAGGAGTTTTGATGAGGTATGATTTGCTCTGCTGTCAGAGTCAGAAATGGGAGCAACCCCACTGCAGCCCTCTGCTTGGGACATTTTGGGGAGCCACCACTCCTGGCTGCTTCCTTTGGCCTTTGTTTTGCTGTGCCTGTACAATGGTGCCAATAGTTTTTCAGCTGAATAAAATTTTAAAAATCCCTTCTCATGTTCCTTTTGCTCTTCATTGGTGAAAAAGGCCAAAGCCTTTGCTATGTGAACAGTAGGCATAGGAGTTTTTCTAGAATCAGCCATTATTTCAGAATAAATTTTAATCGTTTCATGCAAAAAACCCCAAAAGCAGAGTGGAGCATTATGTCCAAAATACAGTACAATTGACAGTAGGTTAATTCTCTTTTTCACAGGAAGGAGTTCAAAGCTTTGGATTCTTCCTGAATCCATCATCAAGCAAGATGCATCAGCTTTCTTGAATGCGGGAGAGCATACCAGGTCCAGTAGCCCTCCAGATAGCTCTCTAAAAGCTCTGTTTTAATGGTTATGATCCAAGAAGAAGGAATTTTTATAGCAATTCAGCCAACTTCTGTCTGACAGAACATTTTAGGTGGGAAAATGAATCCTGTCAAAAAAGCACTGATGCCTTTTAAGTCCTACTGTGGACAATAGACACATCTGTCACTTACTGTTCAGAGGGCATGCCATGTTGGGCAAAACTGAAAGTCAATGAGATTTAGTGTACTTCAGTCATTTTGAAAACAGTATCCAGCAACCACTTGTCCAGAAGTTCACCCAGGAGTATATTTATGGTAGAAAGAACAGCAGCAGTCACTGAAATGGAAAAGATTGATGCTAAAACTGAAATAAAAGTTTCTTATTTTTTCATGTTTAATCAGTCAACTACCTTTTTAGAAATACAGACATGTATGAAAGTAATCTTAAATATTAGAATCTGAAGGACTCTTCCTATATATTGTTGCAAAACATTTTGGAAGATATGGCAAGAAATAAAGAAGTGAAGTACTAAAGGAATGGCTTCAAAGGACTTTAAAAATGAACTCCAGCACAAATTATTTTTTTCTTTTGACAATTTTAAAGTACCTGTATTGGCACTAGAACACTTGCGATTATTTCCAGTGGAGCAATTGGAGTGAGGACTGAGTAGATAGGGGAACTCTTGAAAGAATTAATGTAATCCAGTTATGTCTGATCTGCTGTCCTTCAGCAGGGAAGATTATTGGCTCTACAAGATCGTTATTCTAGCTAAGTGTAACAGTATATTCAAACTTTAAATGCTATGATAAAATAGCATCTAGAAATCTACATTATTTCCTCCATGCGTTGTTGTTTAGTGAGACACTGGTGACTCCTCACTTGTTTGCACTGAAGTCTTTTGAAGGTCTTTTAAAAAATATTTTTAGTTTTTTGTAAGCTGATGCATTTCATATTATTTTGGAATTTATGTTTCTTCATATCACTTTTTATGGATATCCCAATCCAAGTTCAGTGGCCAGTTTGTTTCCCACATACATGCATTTTATTTTTAGGAGCAATTGGTGGTTTCTCACATGGAAGGCTGCAAGATCTTCTTGTGGGGATGGGGACCCAGCCCAGAGCTAAATGCCTTTAGCTTCACCAGAATAAGCAAGAGGCAAGAGCAACCATCAGTTCTGTCACAGCCTGCTCTGTGTTGCAGAGATCCCTACTCACCCAGCCTGCAAGTGGGTGGAAGAGTGAGATAATTTGACTTAGAGGCTGCAGTCTGTGGTCCCAGTGGTCACTTGGCATAGAGCAGCAGTTGGTTTGAACATGTTGCAGATGGTGTTTTCCTCCTACAATCCTTTCCTCAAGGAAGGATTGCCTGCTTAAGCCCAAAAGGTTATCTTTTGGAAATGATAAGCAGAAATAGGGCTCACTGAGGATCCAGACCATTTATTGTGTTTTTCTGGATTTTTT
>WEKY01053527.1:489-33148 GCA_013390045.1 Picathartes gymnocephalus | reverse complement strand
TTTTTTTTTTTTTTTTGTGATGACATTAAGCAAAAACTCATAGGAATTAATTAGGCCTGTTCCTGATTATCAATGGCTGACAACAAGTTATGTAAACTCTGCCAAATATACTGGGCATGGGAGAAGTTACTGTCTACAATAGATTTAACATTTAAGGGCTTGCTTTTTAATTTTTAATTGTTACTTAATATTGCAAGAGTGGAGAACTTGGATGGCTCAGCCAGTCATTCAGGATGTAAGTGCTATTGATGGTAAACACACAAGTGGAGCAATGGGTCTGCCTTTAGAGGATTTTCTACTTCTTTCCATTTGTTGCATAACATGATGTTAATAACATGAATCAATGTGTTTGGACTTTACAGGATTTTTTTTACTTTAAATATAAATCAATGATGAACCATCCTAATTAAATAGCAGGGCCAAAATCTGATGCTGTTTCCAGACAAGAACCTCATTAAGGGGAAGGCACCTCTGGAGTTTTAAAATTTTTTAATGGATGAGAAATCCAGCTTCAGAGGATAAATGGTGTTCAATATTGTCTTGTCTCAGCAAAGTCCTAACATCAGCCACTGGTTTACTGGATGGTCTTTGAAAATGGTAACTCTTGTCCCTGTCCCCAGGTGCAGCATCACGGAGCTGGCAGTGCCATTCTCTGTCTTAGTCCTGAGCACTGATTCCAGCAATGTGGCTGCGGTCAGGCACCTGTTTGTGCTGCAATAGTATGTGGTCTGGTCACGTGAGATGCTTTTTGTGTAACCTCTAGCAGTGACAAGGAATGGAAAATATAAAACCATCTCGTCATAACATACTTTTCAATACATGAAAAATGTGGAGTATCAGCAAGGAGAGGTAATATCTGCTTGTTCAGCCAGGTATAGCTTTCCAGATCATCTCTGAGGAACCAGGAGCCCACTAAACCATACCGAACAAAAACATCCAGTACACATTAGCTACTTTTGTTACAGTAAGTTCCTATATTGCCAAGAAAAGGACAACCACAATGATAGTAAATGCAAAATTGTCAACTTTCTCCATCACTCATACAGGCTTTGGCAAGAAAATATGGATTATAACCATGATGAACTGAAAACATCATTTCCAAAATAACTGGAATTTTCCCATTACCAGCAAAAGTGCAGCTATTACAGTCTGTTATTATGAGTGTAGTTGAAAGTGTAGACATGTTTTGAATGTACAAAACAGCCTCAAGATTGGGCATCTTGCAAACATATTTCTGAAAACTGCTTCTGTCTTATTTTCTGTAGTAATGCTAAAATATGCAGTTTGAGTTGAGCCAAATATTATTCCCTATTTACCACTCTCTCTTTTTTCAAATATCTTTTGGAAACTTGTGGGGGTTTTGTTTGTGGCTTCCTCATGCTTGTCTTGGGGCTAGTGAAAGATGACACACCACTTAGTAAAAATGTCATCATCTTTTACAGTGCATTCACAGCCTGGGCCATTGGCTACTGAATCTGCTAGTGGGCCAGTAGACTTTTTCCCCCCTCTATTGCTTCAAATCCAGGCTTATTTACTATTGTGGACAAAGTATCTGTGCTGACCACCTACAATGCTTTGGCTGAAATCTGGAGTTAATAACTGCTCTCAGCTTAGTGCCAGCCTTCACTTTCCCATCAAGACGTGTCTGCTGCACTTTTGAAGATGGAAGGTGGAATAGCCTCATGGCCCTTCTGCTGTTGCACTGAAGCAGCTTCTCTCATTGCCTCAAACTAATGCAGGAGAGGCACTTGAGCTTCTGTTTATAAATGTTCCAAACTTTAATTTTCCAAATTTCACATTTCCCGGTTCAGCGAAGGGTTTCTTTTTAATCTGGTTTAACCTGTCTCTTTCAGAGCAACACATTTTGTTTGGCAAAAGTGCACTTCAGGAAGAAAGGAAATAGATTCTTAACTGGACATAACACCAGATGAGTAAATACTAGTTTTCACTTACCTTTGAGAAAAACCATGAAATTTAACAGTGAAAAAGAGCATGGGAGCCAAACCATAATCTGAAGGTACAGTAAAGACTAAATGTATCTTATCTATGCAGCAGAAATGTTTTCTAATGGCTCTGAAACATTGTGAATGAAAAAAAGAGATTATGCAACTTTCCCCTTTGTAGCAGAATGTGTTGCATTTATTTGATAATTAGCACAGTTTAATTAATTTTCTCTTTTAAGAGTCAAAATTACTTTGATTGTGCTCTTTAACAGGTTTTTTTTGTTGAATTTGACATTATCTGTCACCAAGGTTAAATAACGGAAACAGTGCCTACTGGTAATACAATGGAAAGGTTTAGTACAAAATCAATATTGTTTTAAGGACAATTTTCTCTAATTAGATTGAGATGATAACATTACTGATCTCTCAAGAAGTAAATTAACTTTCTATATATATGCAGAATTTTGGTAAAAGTATCATTAAAAAGGGAAATTCACCTCAGATCAGGCAATTTGAGTTTAAAAGCCTCAGCTCAAGCTGACCTGGTGATAACAGTAACAGGGATTTTCATTTATAAAATATCAGATTCTTCCCTAATCTATTATTCATTAATTTATTTATGTGAGTGAGTGATTTAGATTTAAACATAATCTATTACCAAGGAAAAAGAATATGTCAGTGCAGTGAACTTAATGCCGTCAATATGTTTTGTGTCATTAATGACTATCTGGACTGAAGAATGGGTTTTTAGGTTGTTTTTTTTTTTTAAGATGATTCATAATTATGTGATATAAACTAATATCAGTATAGGATTGGCTGTAGGTAGGTTTCAGAAGACACTGATTAAGTGAAGATGCTAATGGCAGAAACTTTCTTAGGATCAGGGAATCAATACCCTGAGTTGGAAGGAGACCACAAAGATCATCAAAGTCCAACTCATGATCCTGCACAGGACACCCGAAGAGTCACATCATGTGCCTCAGAGATTGTCCAAGCTCTTCTTGAACTTTTTCAGGCTGGTGCTGTGACCACTGCCCTGGGGAGCCTGTTCCAGTGCCCAAACATCCTCTGGGTGTAAAACCTTTTCCTACCCCTTTTGAATCAAAAATTTGTTTCAATAGTGGAAATACAGTGAGAGATTATGTGACAATGAAATAAAATAGATGCATTTTAGAGATGTTTCCCTGCATTAATACAGAGATTCCTTTGCATATGGGTTTCTGGGGAAAAAAATAAATAAGCAAACAGCTTCAATACAAGGACATGGAGCTCAGCAGAATTAATGATTTTCCTGGATGAAGAAAAGTGACTTATTTTCTACAAGCCATTTCCTCCTTCACAATCAGAGAAAACTGTTGAAAGTCCTGCCTAAAACCAGGGACATGATCAGAAACTGCTTTAAACAAAGGGCATGATTTTATTGTCATTTGTACTGTGGGTAACCCAGATTTATCAGCCAAGATTTTTGAATGATTTACCAACACTGGATCAATTTTAAGCTTTCTTGTTCAGGCACAGCAACGTGGAGTACTGCAGAGTCGAGCTCAGCCCTTGTCCCTTGCAGAAGGAGTACACAGTACGCGCTTTTGTATCTTTGTGTTCTAAGACAATATTTTCAGGTCTGGATGATCTGATGTGATCTTCTGTTCTGCCTGATGAAATGTGAAAGGCAACACAGAAGATCATTAATATTTTTCTGATGTAAAAGACAGGGCTCACAGTTGGATGTATCTATGTGTTAAAGATTTAGTCAATAAAAGAGAAAAGCAATGTAAAATTGCTTACACCATGGGAGAAAGAACATGGCTGAATTTGTTGTCTACAACTTCTATTTACATTTGTGATTGAGTTTCAGTAGCAGATTGCAGCACATAATTTAATAATCAGCTCTTGGATGGTTCTGTAAATATAGTAAAGATCACTATGTCATTTAGGTATGTAGCTTCTTGAGCAGATGATAAACAAACCAGGAGACTGATAAAAACAAAGCCGTGACAGAGAAAGTGTTGGAGATATTCTTGAGTTTTTAGTGAACATTACATCTGAACCTATGTATCTCTTCAATCTCCCTAGGGTCAGAGGAAAAGAATCAAAGGAGAATGGGAGTCCAAATCTCCTGAGAAATGAGGTGAAAAGGGCATCAGTGAAACCAATTTCAAAATCAAATTGCTGCAGGTTTTAGAGATACTGATAACCTGCTAATACTCCAACAACAAAAAAGAAGATAAACAGCACCACCTGTTCCCATCTTTTCTTTGTCATCGAGTAAGTAGAGGTGTCCTCATTTCACTGGATATTTAAAATGCTTAGACATTCAGTGACAAAAAGAGAAATAATGATTTAAGTGACAATCATGGTAGCAAACAGTCAGGTGAGACAAGTCTTTGGCAGGAAAAATATAATTTGCAGGACATACATCTGTTTTTATTTCTCAGTGCTCCCCAAACATTTTTAGGTTAATAAACATTAACATCATTCCAGGTTAATGTGGCTGTGACATTCATCAACTTGTCTATTGTCTCAGTAGCATTCATAACAGAGTCAGTTTAAAAGATCAAATTAAATGATGCCACCAAAGATGTCAGTTACTGCTTTCACCCTTCACTGTGGAGCTGTGATGGATGAGAGACCACCTTCTAGCTTGCAGATGAATCAAACCCTGCTCTGATGGTTGATTTGGTTTATCCTCAGATGGAAGTTAAATCCATAATACACCTTCCGTTTGCTGTGCTGCCTTAGGGCTCTCTGCTTCAGGAATACTAAAATAATCACAGCTGCCGTGTGGCTCCACATCTTTAGGTTCAGCTCCATCCTCTTTGGCACGTGGTTTCTGTGACCTTGGACATTCTCTTAATCTCTCCATATATTATTCTTTTTTTTCGCTTTTGTCTGTTTTGATTTTATAATCTCCAGGGTGGAGAAGCCTGTTGCTTATCACAGCATGAGGATATCTGGCTACTATTGTCATGCAAAGTAAATTATGAAGTGATGTTATTAATACTAAACGACTTATACTGGTGGAAATCTAGCATTTAATAACTCTTCCCTGTTTAAAACTGTATTGTTTATCCAGTTGTTTTCATAGCAGTTTAAGGCAAAAGGGCATAAAGTTGAAGCTGTAATGGAAGGGAAGAAGTGACTGCTGCTGGGTTTTCTAGTAGGCCACAGAAATTGGTTGGACTGTGGAGTCATTAGATTGAGCCTAAAAGTTTTACCACCTAGCCCAAAATTTAAGCAGTATCTGTCTCAGCTACTTACATGAAGTTACAGTGTGGTCATAAAACAGTCAAATGCTGCCTCCAGGTTCACCTCCCATCCTGGCAGAGCAGCAGTTCCATAGGTCATTGCCACCTCCTCAGCCATCAGCAAAAGTTGCTCTCTTCTAGACATCTTTCCCTGAACTTCTGTCAAGACTTGACCCTGGTTATATATCTGAATGGCGGCTTTTTGTACTGCCCTGAGTCCATTTTCACAGCATCTGGAAGAACTCTGAAAATGTACTTTTTTACAGGTGCATAGTCTTTAATGGGGTTAGTGGGGAGCATCACTACATCTGGAATTTTGCTGAGTGTACTTTTCAGTGCCTTAATTTTCCCCTCATGTCCCTGTTGTTTTCCCTCATTTTCCTATAGTACAATAGAATACACTATTTTGCAATTATTGACAAACAAACAGAATAGACTTGAATAAAATATTGATCTCAATATTCTGGAGTAAACGTGTGGGCAAATGACATTTCCTGCGGGTTTGGTGCAGTAAAAACTGTAGGAAATGCTGCTTCTCAGATCTAGTGGTGTTTGCAGCCTGTCACCTAAGTACCATGTGAGCAGAGGCAGGAGGAATGTTAGCAGGGATAAAGCAGTGTTAGCCAGGACTTCCCCAGGCACTGAGATGTACACTGAAAATAATGCACCCTCTTCTCTGACCTGCTAAAAAGTTTTTATTCCTTGATTAATTCATCTAGCAAATCTTTACTCTTAATAACTTCGTGCTGCCAGTACCTGCTGGCCTGTCAACGCACTCATACGCATGACTGAGGAGGCAATTGTCTACTTTGCAACTGTAATTCAGCTACATCTTTTTAAAAGTTAGCCACAATTGTTTCTTGGGGGGATTTGTGTAGGTTGCCTTTTCTTTTAATGTGCTTTCTGCAATGCAGCTGTGTCTCGCTGGCAGGCAGAAGTGTCTGTAAGCTACATTTTTTCCCTGTTTTCAAGTATTCATTCTGCATCTGCCATCTCTGCAACAGGGACTGTCCAATTTGCGAGTGGGCACTGTTCCATCTGAACAGACGGGGAGGAGTGGAGACAGACAAAAGATCATATGGAGTAGTTGTCTAAAAAGTGTGGTGGTGAACCTGATCAAGCGGCATGGATTTTTCTTTATTAATGTTTTAGGTTTGCTTTGGTTTTGTTTTCTTGTTGGCTTTTTTAATATAAAATTTAGAAAATCCTTCATAAACTCCATTACAGGGCAGCCATGAAGACAATTGACTGTAATGCTGCACCCTGAGTGAATGTAGGGTTTGAAAACTGAGTTTGACCTCTCTTCTCAGGCTGTGATTTCTTGTTCAAGGGATTAAAGCAAACAAACAAAAACCCCCTACTTTCTGTATTTTGTTTCCATGACTGTGTCTAAAGTGTATTCAGAACAATTCTTTTCAGCAGTCATGACATGAAGGCTTATACAACAGTATGAAGAACTGGTGTCTAACTCTGTAACTCTTCAAAGTGAAAAAAAGCTTCCAAGTTTTTAAGCTGGTTACACAGCTGGTTAGACTGGAGTCTAACAGGTAATTTAAAAATCAGCCCCTGCCTCTGCTTGTGTTACTATAGTGTAATCTGGCCACACAGTTTGGAAAAATATCTTATCTGAAGCAGATTTTTTTCTTTGTTTTATAGTATTTGTTCTGAGCTTTTCCAAACTCCATATTGTTTTCAATTGCATGATGTTAAGTGTCATAGTGTACAGGAGGTTTAAAAAATAACCTAACTTCTATTTCTTGCCTTTTTCATTTCCTTGTTTTTCAATCCTAGCCAGTTCCATCTCTTCTTTCCTTTGCCCTTGACTAAGCAAGCACAATTTAATCAGATTTATTGAGAGATAGGAAAGCAGAAATTGAGAAACAGATAAGAAAAGCAATTCAGCATGGTTACAAGTTACTAGTGCATCTCACAGACAATGTGAGGACATTTTGGGGGCCTTATTTGCCCTCATGTAATCCTGTGGGTCATTTTAAATTGTTGAGTCAAGTAATGTTTTGGGTGGACCAATTAAATTCTTTTCCTTTTTTCTTTTCTTTATTTTTTTTTTTTCCTTTCTAAAGCTTTTTGAACACAAGCTAGTTTTTGGTACTTAATAACCTACAAAACCTCAATTTTGGTAGATTGTAATGACTTTAACTTGTGTGTTTCCGAGAATTTACATTCCCAACAAAAATATATTAGGGCCTGTTGCACTCCCGTGTTCTCTAAATTTGAAAATTCTATACCAGTTACTACAATTTCTGATAATTTTTAAATTTAATAGAAGTGTTTTTATTATTTTTAGCACTGCACAACTTTTATTCATAGTGGTTGCTGGCAAAAAATTGCCTATCACTTGTCTGGGTAGAAGAGAGTTTATCCCCATGTGAAATCCTGTCTTGGTAAGATTGATCGTAGATTGTGTTGCTGACTTTTTAAAACTCCAGACGTTGGTGCATATCAGGTCAAGAGCAAGGCTCATTTACCATATCCCAAAACGACTTTCCTTAAAATCAAATTTCAGCATTTTATTTTACCAGGTTACTTTAGAACCCATTATTGAAAAGCAAACAAAAACCTGAATAAATCCACCCCAAGTTTCAGCAGAGTTGACAACACTAACCTCTTCTTTCCTGTCAAACTTTATTAACACCCTGAACTACACAAGTGTTGCCTCGTTTTGTGTTTCAGATGGGACATTTGTTAAAGTTCTATATCTGTGTCTCTTTGTTTATTTTTTTTAATGAGAATTTCTGTTCTTCAAAAATCTAAAGTAATATTTTTGGCTCTTCTACAGGGAAAAAAAAATGAAAATGTAACTTGAATGCACCTTGCAGGCTTAGAAACCTGACCTGCAAATAAAATCAACCTGAAGCTTTTTAGGAAATCTGACAGAGTAGAATCCATACTCTGGTGAAATCAAATCTGCAATCTACTTCTCTGAGAATAAGTCTTCATCTCAGATGTTTAAGGTGAATTTATGACTCCGGAAGGCCATGTATTTCTGTGTGTTTATAGAATGCTTGGAGCTGATACGCCCATAGCTTCCTTAAAAGTTTCCTTCATATATTCAGCTGTCTGAAAAAAAGAATTTGCCCTTCATAGCAGAATGTAGAAAAATATGATAACTGCAAATACTGACCCTTAAATTCTCCTCATTGGTCTCATTTTATATTGCTTCTGGATAGCTGTTGCAAAAGGTGGTGGAATACCTTCTCTTTCACAGCCACAGAGACTGGAGACTCGTCAGACTGGGAAAAGTCTTGTTGGCTGGATGATCTGCTTACTTTGCTGAGCTCCTCAGCCTTTTATTTTAATTTCTTAAGACAGCCTTGCAATTGTCACTTGTAATTTTGACTGTCTGAGTTTTGACATTTGGGGAACTAGTGATTCCATGGCTTTTGAGCAGCTAGTGACAAAACTGATGTGCAGGAGTCATTAATGGGGATTTGAAGCCTTGGCATTACACAGTACACCAAGCATAACTGATTTCAGATTTACACTCTATCACTCGTCTCAGCTGCTGTATCCCTCTCCACCAAAAGGCGTGTAAGCAGTGAACTTCAAGGAAGATGTGTTTTTGTTGTATGTATCCTGTTGCATTTTTATTCCTCCATCCTTACACCAGTTCCACCAATATATTTTCCAGTTGCTTCAGATTATAATGATTTCAAAATTCCATTTTATTTCTTCGAATTGAGTAGGGAAAAGTGTGGCAGCTGTAATGGGGACTTTGCAGAGTTTCTTGTGTATTGAAGTCAACAAGGGAACAAAACAATTTAGTTTTCAACTTGGATGATAAAACATACAGTCCTGTGGTAGTATCTCCAGGCAATTCACAGTATACCTTTAGTAACACAGTCTCATTTGTTAGAAATATGTGAGCTGTGTCTTTTGCTACATAGAAATATCAGTAATTTTTTATATATAACTATATAAATAAAAAATATCCAGGGAATCACTACAGTTATAAAATAACATCTATGTAGCTCTCATTCTAGAAAGAAGTTTGTCAGAGAAGTTAAAAATTTTTTCACAGCCTTGCTGATACACAACCCCAGAAGTCCTGCCCACTGAAGAAACATTTTAATATGTAGTATTCATACAGGCCTAAGAAATGAGGTTTTGTTTTCCACTCACTGAAAACAGCTGTCTCCTTCCAGCCTAGTAGTGACACGGGAGGAAAATAGATCCTCATGCCTTGAAGTCAAGAAGCTGCACTGCACTCTGTGGCCTTACAGGGGTGAAAGGGAGGCCTTACATAACCCTTTCTCACTCCACATTTTTCTGTAACAAGCCATGTGCAGGGGAATGGTAACAATATCCTCCATTTGTAGGTAATGCACAGAAGGCAGGAATTCACTCACAGTACTTTTGCTTTCAGTGATGCTTTCAGAAGAACAGGGGATGGTTTCGTACTAGAAGCCAGCTATTTTTATGTGTTGACAACTATTTGTAAGCTGGAGCAGGGAGACAGCAGCAAGTAGTTTCTGCCCAGCCTTGTCTCAAAGCTACTGCTGTCCTGCAGTTCACAGCAATTCTGGATGGGTGTTCAGTGGCAAATTTGCTGTCACATGGAAGAAATAGACCTGAATTCCACCTGTTCCCACACGGAATGTTACAAGCTGAGGTGTCAGCAGTACATTGTGGATCCCAGTTTTATACTCTTTGGGGATGTTTATTAAGCAGCACACACTGCAGAAAGATACTTTGGTTACCAAATACCTGGTAGTTGTTTCAGCAACCCACATGGAAACACTGGCCTCAATGTGGACAGGTAATGTTTCAGCTAGGGATTTGGATGGGACTTTGCAGTCTTGGTACAGGAAGGGAGAAGAAATTTGATGCCCTGTTGAAAGCATGAGAAAGAATAGGAAGGAGGAAGAGAAGTGGGAAGAGAAGAAAGAGAAATCACTGCAATAAGAAAGTTTCAGTTCTTGATGGTATTGATGAATGTGAAGTGTGTGGTAACTTCCACCACTTGTTTTGGATCAGAAACCATTTAATTTTCACTGCCTAATGAAAGACAGGAGGGTCTTTGGAGGCAGTGAAGTTCAGTGACGTACATATGCCATATTTTTCTTATTCTCCCTTTCTTTAGGGGAAAGAGACCACCAGGGCACAGGATGTTTAGGTGCAGCACTGTGCATTTTCCTTTTTGTACCCTGAGCCCCTTTAAGTTGCTATTAGATGAAAGGGCACTGCCCCGGCACATATGAGTATTCTTCTTATATTTATAAAGGGACATTACATGTGATCATTGGGAAGTGGGCAGGGGTGAAAAATAGAGTAGGAATTTAGGACAAAGAGAAAGGTACAAGAAAATAAAGGGTAGCCCAAGGGTAAATCTATTGTATATTCATAAAATGAGAGAAGCATTGATCACCTTCACAGAAGATGGTCGGTCAGATGGTGCCTAAATTATTAAAGAATTGAAAATACACTAGCATACTAATACCATGGGAAAAAGTTACCATGATTGCAATTTGAGAAGAATTAACAATATGGAAGTGCCCCGTACTTCCGTATCAAAGGAAAACAAGGTAATGTGTTTAGCAGCTGGTGTGTCGTGCTGGTTGTAGTTCAGTAGCTGATTTTTGTTGTCTGGTACCCCAAAAGCAGAATAGGAAGGGCAAGTACCCATCCCTTCACTCTTTTAACAGGTCTGGAGGAAATGCCTTGAAGCTGAATCAGAGGAAGTTTAGGTTAGACATCTGGAAATATTTTTCACGCAGAGCACTGGCACAGGCTCCCCAGGGAAGTGATCCCAGCAGCAAGCCTGACAGAGTTCAAGAAGAAATTGTACAGCACTCTCAGGCACATAGTGTGACTCTTGGGGTGTCCTTTGCAGGACCAGGAGTTTGAATTAATGCTCCTTCCAACTCAGCATAGTCTGTGATTCTAGAATTCTGTGATCTGATAATGCTGTGGATTTGGGATAATGTTCCTTAGGCTTTCGCTTTCTCACCCCGGTATTTAGCACAGCGAGGAAGTGAAGTACTCTTCATCCTTTCTGTTAAATTGTTGGGGTCCATTTGAGGCCTGAAAGCAGGATGTTGGGGTGGAGATTGGCAGTGAACAAGATATAGAAAATAAAGACCTGTAGTAGATAAGTTTCTGCCTACAGAGTTCCCAGATTCAACTATGTCTCTAGAAATTGGGGGCCAAAAAAAAAAAGAAAAAAAGAAATCCATTTAAATAGAAACAGGATCTGAACTCTATGCACTTTTGGTGCCTTATACATGGTTTGGTTAACATCTTTTAAGTATTTCTGTCTGGCTAATAACAGCAGCTTTAACAATGCAACTTCTAAGTTCCAATTTAGCTTTTCTGTACACTAAAAAATAGCCAGAGATTATTTAGTACTACTTATAAATAAAACTCTTATGTTTCATCATTTTAATCAGAGTTTGACATGAAATAGTCATACCTTTGAAAATGTACCTGCTTCATCAACAGCAAGTAGTAACTGTAAAAGCAGATTTTCAGATTTTAGTTGTTCCCATTCTCACAGTTTATCGCCCGAGAAGGCAATAGGTCTATAGGTCGGAGAAGAAGCTGCATAGCCTTTAAGTCTAGACAGGTTCCTCCTGCATATTACTTTTTTTTTTTTTTTTTTTAAGGCATGCCTATTAGCTAGGGCTTTATTTCCTTGACTGCTTCTTCCTAGGTAATGAAAAGAATGGTAAATGTTTTCTGTTTCCAAGGAAAATGTAAGCAGCACAAGCCTAGATGCAAAACATTTTTGGATTTAAGTAAGTAGAGATTGTCTTTTTGTTCAGTCTGTGAGAAGCAGATTGTTTCCCAATGAAATGAAGCACCCTATCATTGTCCACCTACCTATTCCGGATTGTCCTCTTTTCAGGACATAGAAAAGAAATAAAATTGGTGCAGTTTTCGCTTTTTCTCCAGGACAGCTCCCATCCCATAATTCTTTTTTCTCTTTCCAAGGTGTGTTCATTGTTGCCATTTCCTCCTTTGGTTCATACTAATGAATACTACTCTTAAAAATGGACTCAGAATAGGAAATGAGGAAAAACTACTATGTGTAACTGCCTTCATTGTCTTTCTCAGGCACCTGAGGTTTCTCATCCTTCATTTTGCACTCCTGGTTGCTGATTTTAAAAGAAAGGAGCTATAGTTCTCTCCAAAATAAGAGATTTTCTTAAAGAAAAAAAAAATTCAAACTCATAATCCAAATTCTCATGCCCAAACTGAGTGGCAGATATGACAATATCAATATTATTTTTTGTGATGAAATTCAGAAATCTTAGAACCTTTACAAATATCTTCACTAGCAATTTTGACCATTTTGACTCTCTAGTTCTGCATAAAGAAGATTTAGCTACTTCCAGCTGGACTCTGTGTCTGACTGGGAAGTAGCTTCAAGCAGGTTTGTTGTTCCCTTCCTTGAGACTGACACAATTGCCTTGAAGCTGAGTTTGATGACTTTGCATTAAAGGACCAAATGAGCACTCAAAAAGCTGAATTCGGGTGTTCCCGAGGAAGCAGTCACCTGCGGCATCACCTGGCAGTTCTGCCCAGTGCTGGCTGATGCCACAGCAGAGGTGCATTGGGAAGGTCTCTGGGCTGAGCCCAACCTGAGGTGGGACCACACCTGCAGGATGCTCCAACGGATGCCAGCCAGCAGTGAAAATTGTAAAGCACCTACACAGATGGTCAGAAGTTTTCTACTGCCCTGGTCTTCCATCCTTAGCACCATTGCTTGGAGAGAAGTGGTTTGAAGGCGTGTCAGGTCTTAAAGCAGATTAAAGGAAACAGTGGAGGAGGCAGCACTTACCAAAAGGGGGTCAACTGTACCCCTGAGCCAGAGGGAAGAAATGGATGTCTGTGGTCAATCAGAGAGCTTCAACTAGACACCTGAAATTGTTGATATTCAGCCTATCTTCTGCCAGTATAATACAACATCCCTACAAAGGTTAATCAGTTTGAATGTTAATATCATTCTTATTTTCCAACCATTATCTTTCAAATGTATGGTGTGGGCTTGTCATCTTCCAGGATTAACAACATGATAAGTTTGAACTTTTAAAAGCAAGACACTTTTTGGTTATTGGAGAGCAGAAAAAGGTCACAACGCTTTGTACAAAAGAGAACCATGTACACTTACAGGCCCATAATTTCCCTGCTCTTCTCAATAATTTATAAAGCATAGAGAAGAAAAGGGCCAATTTGGTAAGAAGAGGGGCTGTTCTTCTTACGTGCACAGTGCAAGAGGAATTATTGTACAGAATAAAAGTTCACAGAATGTAAGTTCACTCTTGCAGCCTTGTTCTGGTTGGCACAATATAATAATTTCATTTGTTTCCTAAGAATGAAACACACTGGGCCCAATATGCCATTCTGCCTGATTCTCTCTAGAATTTATTTTTTTGGTTGCAAACAATAGTCACAGAGAAATGAGAAAATGTATTGGCATCAATGTTCCCTTGATCGGTGTAAGGCAAAGGAAAACTGCTGTGGCTGCTATCGTCCTTGGGGGATACTGAAACTTTAAATTAGAGTCCTAATTGGCACTCGGATAGCCATGAAATACCAGAAGCTTCAAAATGAGCTTAAGAGAGTAGTTGCTGCCTTTTCCCTGCTCCATCCTTTGCTATCCACAGCACACACATAGCAAGGATTTGGGAGGTAGATTTATCGGCATTAAATCTTGCTGTGTGACTAGCTCAGACTTTGTAAGACTAGGCACCCCCAAGCAAGGAGCTGACATTGAAGTCATAAACCTGCAGCAAATTACACTGTGCAAGTGAGTGGAAGTATGGCACTATTCGCCCCGACTCATCCGCTGTGTTTTTGCTGCTCTTCAGGTAAGCCTGCAATGCTTTTAAGAGTTGTCATTTACAGCTTTTTAAAATCGAGATAGCTTGCAAAAGTCAATGTATTCATGTGTCCATAGCCTGAGGAGTCAGGAAGGGTGGGATAGAACTAAAGAGGTAGATGAATGAATGAATGCCATTTGTGGGAGACTGGAGGCAGAGACATTCCCTGTTTGGCTGGCAGAGTTGTACATCCCTGGTTTGGAGTTTGCCAGTTCACAGCAACTTGGTGGATTAATGGCTCCCTCATCTCTGATACATAATTTGAATTTTTTAAACTGGTACCAAAACCTGCTTTTATCAGAAAGCCCCCTTCACAATTGTCTCAATCAGAGTAGCTAGTAGTCAGGGTAGTAGTGATCACAAAGTATTAATAGAAAGTCTTGCTGGTCTGCACAGTGCTGATCCCCGTGTTTTTGACTCCACTCTTGCTCTGAGCAAGCATGATGAAGCAGGACCAGGCACAGCTGGAGCTGTTAGGCTGTTTTAGTCTAGCTGGATGAAGCCAGCAATGGCAGGGAAATTGATTTTTTTTTTTTTTTTTACATCAAACATTGTCTAGGCCTAATTTAATTTCTCCAGTTTAGGACTGCTACTCAGCTGTTGAAAGCTGTTCTTGGTGATGATATGTGCACCATGTTGGAGAGACAGCACAGCTGGAGAAGATGTTCTTCCCTCTCCTTTCTGCTGGCAAAATGGAGAAAAATGGGGAAACCACTCTAAATCTAATGCCAAGGCAATGAAAGTTCTTCTAAATCCACTTGAAACAGATAAACCTTTATTTTCAATAGAAAACAAGTCATCCTTGTGCAGTTACAGGGTGTGTCTACTCAACAAAGGGGCTCATTGAAGGTCTGGATATTTTGAGCAAGTTTGCTGGCTTTCAAAGTATCCTGAGAGACTTAAAGCCCAAAGATAACCCAGAGACCTAAAACCCAAAGATATTCCCAGAGCTGGTTCCCTCAGACACTCAAGCTAGCATATATAAGTTAAGTATGCTGAGAGGACATCAGAGAAACGATTCTTGTCTTGTTCTTTTTCAGCTGATGCAATGTGAGTCACGAACATTGAAAGGTGCCAAAGCCTGCTGTTGGTACCAGATGAGGTTTGCTTCAGGGCTTTGCAAAGACAAGTGGGTGCACCCAGTTCTGAACCATCTTTGCTCTGAACCTCTTATCCCAGTAGTCCCAAGAAGGGCTTGCTAGAGGAGAGAATACTCAGAATTTTAAGAGGAAGCCATTAAATTTGGTAAGAGACATCAGAAAATTTATGAGGGGAAAGTCAATTCCATTTATACAACTTTGAGTCTGGACTGGAACTCTGTTGTCTGGAGTAGGTTGTTTGTGGTTTTGAGCTATTTTTTTTACAGCTGTATAAGTAGGTATAGCTATTTATCGATCCTGATTGCTCAAGAGTTATGTCATAGAAATGACATTATACAGGGAGTATGGGATTCTGGCTACTGAAGAGCAGAGAGTACAGCTTTATAAGATCCTTCCCTTTCCTGCATGGCAGTGGGCATTTAGGCACTCACAGGGTCTGTACCCCAGAAAGCGATCACTCCGCAGGGCTGGGACTGGTGCTGTGGGATCCCCATTGCTGTGCTCACGTCACCACAATCTCAATCTGCAAGCTCATCAGCTTTCTCTTTGAACTCTTCCCTTACTCTCTTCTGCCATAAAAGTGTGTGTACATGTGTAAATATACAGAAATAATATCATCAATCATAAAGATAAAAAAAAATAAATATAGAAATAGTGAAAAATAATGGTGGGAACTACTTACAAACCTTCATTTAGTTTGTTCTTTGTGAATTCTCAGGGATCCATACTATACAAGTATTAGCTTGCTCTCTGAGAAAGAACTTAAAGTAGGTTATGATTTTGGTTGTTTTGTTTGTTTTTTTTTAATTTTATTTTACGAATTTTGTGTGCAGTATTTTCAGCCTCCATCAAATGATATGGGTTGTTCCTTTGCTTTTCAGCTGTGGAAGTGCAGCCTGTATTAAAAGTTATGCTCAGTTTTTACGGGTAATACCAGTTTTTCTAGCAAAATACAGTGGCACCTGGGCAACCTCACCAACCATCCAGAGTTTTCTCATGTATGACAGGCCGGAATTTAGCTAGAAGATGGCAAGCTAATGTGGAGAAAACAGTCCATCCATCCATCCCTCCATTCATCTCTCCCTCCATCTGTATGTCTGTCTCTTTCAGTGTTGTAAATTTGAAAAGTAAGAAGTTTTTCAGTTGGTGTAAGTAGAAAGTGCCCATATCACACAGTCTTTTCCTGAAGGGGAGCTGCTTTTTGATGCAAAGTTCTTTGTCAGAGGAACTTCGTAAGTCTGATCAGTGTCCTGTCTGGGAGAGAATATAATTAAAACATGAGAATTAATTTATTTATGCATATTCTATTTATTTATTTATTTACTTAATTATTACATGTATCCATGTATTATACAGGAGTAACTTATTTTTATTTCCAATTTTTCTTACTGGAAACTTAGAAGCCATACTGCACAGCTGGAAGGAAGAGTAACTTTCAGTAATTCAGTACCATGATTTCACCAAGGAAAATGGATACCTTCTCTCCTAATAGTACAGTACATTTGAAAGAAGTAATAATATGAAAAATATTGATTTTCGTCAAATAAAAGAAACTGCACTTGATAGCATTGCAAGCACAAAATAGCTGTATTATACTATTAAAAAAATAAAATTTATACTCATGAATGTCTTCATTTACTGGAAACTTAGTTAAGTACTTAGTGTTTGATGGCACGGGCTGTTGTTTGCTGCTTTGTTAGAAGCTATCTTTTTTAGGCACTTTAACTTTTGATATTACTCTAATTTTAAATCCCCAAATGTTGTAGACAGGGTTCTTTACCTTGAATCAAGGCTATTATTATAACAAATTCACAATTCTGCCAATGAGAATGAGATTGTAATTTCTACTGGCAGGCTAATTTAGATAACTTTTCAGGTATGCTTTTTAAAGGAATAGCTGCATGAGAAATGTGAAAAATGTTATCACTTACCGGAAATGCAAATGTGGCATTTGTTCAGCCTAATATGAATGCCTCTGCACCAGGTAAAAAACACCAGAAGTGCCAATTAGGATGCAGTCCTGGTTCCAAAAATTCACCCTTTCTTTTCAGCTAATATGACATTTATGTGTTGAGTCTTTTTTTCCTTTCAAAGCGTGGCTGTGTTTCAACCTACTTGCACAGAAATGCCAGTTGTGCTTGAATTTTATTTTAACTAAAAACCTGTTATTGTGCCAGGCATCAATACAGAATGGTTATGCATGTAATGTGTTTTATTATGGCTGGAATTTAAAGACCAGTGCCATATAGGTCAATCAGTGTTAGGAATGACAGCAGTTATCTGCTGGTGAGGACAGCAGCATAATAATAATGTTTATTGCACATCATTTTTCAATGATTTTATGCTATCATTTAGGAGATGAATGAAATGGCTCTCTAGCTGACATGAATGTAAATAAATTAAGCATTAAGAACCGGAGAGTTCTAATCATCTTTCTTTAAGATTGCACTAAATGGTTGCAATCAGTGAAATTGATGAGAGATTGCATTAAATTGCTCTTCCAGATACTATATCATGCCAGCTCAAACAAGGTTCACAGGCATTACAAAACAGCTCAGGTTGAAGGAGCAGCTGGAATGCCTCATAGGCATGCATTAGCTGAGAGTAATGCTTTGGACCTGTACCTCTGCTTACAGTCTTTTATATTAACATACATGGAGTGACAAAGAGAAACCCAAACAAATAGACAAGGGAAAACCTGTGCTGTTTTGTTCCAGGGATTTGCTCTCATTATAGATTTATATTAATATATGCCATAGTTTAGAGGATTATGCAGGAGCATCGGTTGCAGTCTTTTCTCAGCTCTTTCATTCAGGCTCTGCTGTTTTTTTCAGGATGTTATTGGAAATTCACAGGGCAAAAAGATGACAGGTTGGAGAATGAAGGGAGGTTTGTTACTGTTATGAGGAGAGAATACAGGCACTGCCTTATGGATAGCAGATAGGCAATATCTGAGAAGCTGTCAACAGGACACATTAAGGCTGAGTTTTCAGGAGCTGACCTCTTATTCTGCCGGTACAAATCCACAAATTAAATTGTGTGAGCAGTTAGGTCACAGTGAGGTAGAGATTTCTGTATTAATCTGACCTTAGGCAGATGCACCAAAGTGAACCTGACACAGGAAGGGTCTTGGAATCAGCAAAAATAGATTGGAAATTTGTCTCTTTATGTCTTTAAATAGCAGCACAGTGAGCACAATTAAAATCGTGATTGTTCAGGTCCTCTGCTGCCAGCAGTAGGGGCAGCATCCCTTTTCATTTAAGGGTAATGTGGCCCAAAGTTATCTCATTACTGATAGCACGCTAGTCCTGATTGCGTGGCACTGGCTTGGCAGGATGCTCCAAGCACCACTCCAGCAGCTGCTTTGGAGCCAGCTATAGCCCAAGCCCTCAGCACAAGGCTGTGTTGGGAGGAAAGGGAGGTTTTAACATTTCCCAGCTTCTGGATTCATGTTCCGTTGAACAGTTGTCCTATTATGAAATAGAAAATTCCATATTTCTAGATTTTCTTCCCCCTGCTGACACATTCATTGACTATGCCAAGCAGAAATGCTAGCTCTTACTTAAATGAAAAAATTAGTCTGTGTTGAACACTTAGAAGTAGTATTTCTTCACCACAGTACAAGAAAAGAATGGATGAAAGGAAAAAGTTCTGTTTTCAGGTTTTATCCAGTATTTTCAGTGACTACTTAAATTGTAAATGCTTCCTTATTGGTTTTGTTTTGTTGTTTTTGTTATTTCTGTTGTACTGGACATTCATTCAGTTTACTCAGGACTAGACAGGAACCAGCCAGGTCATATCCTACACAAATATCAAATACAAACACTTGGGTAAACATGTGGGTATGTGCCTTGTAATTGCATACTCTTCAGACCCCAATATCCTTTTCAAATTGTGACACCTGCATCTTTCTTTAAATGCCTTAAGGTTCAATAAAAAAAGGTCTGCAATATGACTCCTCTTTCAAGCTACAGTGGGAAACAATATGAATGATTCTGGAGACTTTTTTTTGGTTGGTTGGTTTTTGTTTTTTCTTTGTTTTGTTTTTGTAGTATTGCTCATCTTTCTCAGTGGGTCAAAATTTATGGCAGGAAGAAGAAAGGCTAAGAGACGTCTTCACCAAGTTTTTCAGAACCAATACTGACTCATTCAACAAAGGGCAAAAACTTAATCCTTATGTCATAATTTCAGGAAAAAGAAAGATGGGAGCACCTAATTCTTTCCCGTGACTCTCAATTTCACTTGTGATCACTGCAAAACACATTGGGTGTCTACAGTGTCTGGTGCTTTTAAAATCCTAAAATATTTCCAATAAGAGTGCTTGTCTGAACCCAGCAAGAATGTGGTCTCTAGACTGTGAGATTCTTCAGCCTACAGAAAAGTTTCTTTCTTTTACAGGTAGTGCCCTAATGTGTGCCTTTGTCAGCCCGGCAAGCAAAGGCTGCGCCGAAGAAGGGATGACTCCCTGGAGACAACAAGCCTCCCTGCAGGCCCTTGAACAGCAGCAGCTGTCTGGCCAAGACAGCAGTGCAGGCAGATAGAAGTGGCTGAGGTGAGGGCGAAAGATGCAAGGAGGGCCAGCCGGTGAAGTTAATCCAAGCAGAGTTTATTGTCAAGGAGGGTCAACACCAGACAGGTCTAACCACCAAGGCTCTTTGCCTCTAAGAGTGCTAAACCACGAGAGCCCGGCAACTCCGAGAGGTTAGAACTGAGATGGCTGCAGAATATAGGAGACAGGGGCTTTTATACAGGGAGGATCTCAGGGTGGAGTCAGGGGTACAACCAATAAGGGAAACTCAGGGGTGGAGTGTCAGGGTGAAGGACATATGCAGTAACCAGTGACGGGACAGGGAGGAGGGGATACATCAGAAGCAACGAATTGGTAACATAATAACGTAGAACTTTCCAGGCCTAGGGGAAGGGCTGCAAAGGGATTGACAACTTGGAGAGAGAGCAACTTGCTTGACCATGGCGGGGGCTAGGTGACTGGCAACTGGGAGAAACCAAGTACAGTAAGCCAGAAGGGGAAAACAGGGAGAAACCAAACTGGGGCACAAACACAAAAGTCCATGGCAACAGTACTCAAGGAGTGAAATATTGATGGACTGTATTGCAAGGAGACATCATTTGCATTTGGTAAGAAGCAATTGAATGTGTTGCCTACTGAGCCGTGCAACATTTTGCCTGTGCCTTTCACATATGAGGTGATATTTCAGTGCTACAGCTTGAGGAAGCTTCTAACTCAAGTCTCTATATTAGGAAGTTTTAAGACCCCACAATTCTCGCTGAAGTTAATGGAAGGTATGAGAAAGCTGTACTTTAAGCTATGAAATTTCTGGTACCCAACGGGTAGAGAGGCTTATGTTATCTTTCCATTAATGTCAGCTAATACACTTGGGTGGCCTGCTGTCCTTTGGCTTGTTTAAGACTTTAATCTTTTAACTTACAGATAAAAATTATGGCTTAGTCCTAAATATGAGAGCTGGCCACATAACCATGACCACTTGGCTTATATAGACAACAGTTTGCTGTCTGCTGAAGGAAGGCAGAACAGATAATCCTATCATTTTTTTTAACTTTTTCTTTCCAGAAATTAACTGCAGAATTTGGAGGCATCCTCACAGCAGGTGGCAAGTGGAATTTTGCCCCTATTTATGAAGTATTGTATCATATTTCACTGAATTTCAGAGGTTTATTACTTTATTTCCCAATCAAGGAAGTTATAACTAGAGCAATAGTGTGACGTATAAAGGAATTCCAAAATGATTCTGACTGAATTGTTAGTGAACATTTGAGATATAGATGTGGTCCTAAGCAGGATACAACATTGGCTTGATGGACATGGTGACCAAGATTGAGATTCAGATTCAGTGGTTGTTCTTAATAGAGATTCTGGAAGAACTCCCAGTGCAGCTAAGAGCAGCTTGGTTTTTTTGCATTTCCATATCACTTGCTCTGGTAGCCTTATGGTTTTTTCATTGCACTGTTTGAATGGTTTCTAAATCCCACCCAGGCCAATTTTGATGCTAGATATCCATGTTCCCAGAGTTAGCAATCTGCAGATGATGTCTGCAGTCTGCAAAGAGGGAGCTTTTCAGCCAAACCCTGCTCCAAGGGAGAAATGCACTGAAAATGGTGGAAGGCACCCCGACAAGATAATAAAGCCCATCTTTTTTACCTATGCAGCACATAAGAAGAGACCAGGAGAAATCAAGGATATTACTGGTGTCTTGTGTTCCTGTAGCAGAATTGATTTTGACAAGTGCAACTGTGGTTAGACTGCAAGAGAAGAGGGATAGATATTGTCTGGAATTATACATGAGTTTTGCTGGCTGGTATTTTAACAGCTTTCTGATAGACATCCAGGTACCTGAGGCTCTACCTAGTCAACTAAAGCATATGTACGTAAAAAGGGTTTTACAAGTTCTGTCCCATTTCCAAAACACATAGAGAGCAGTGAAATAGGATGTGGTGATGAAAACCTGTTTCTACAACGCTGAAGAACTTGAAATATATGCTCTGTTTTGATGGGAGTGGTGCACTGAATGCAGAAATGGAAGAAGGCCCATGTCTAACTGGAGAGACTAGTAATGCATCTGTATAATGCATTAAAAGGGTGACAGGGACAAGGCAGTATCACAGCTTGTGACATCATGGAGCAAAACCTTTGCTAACCAAACAGGATAATGCCCCAGAAAGGGAGCATCCTCCTGTCAGCAGCACCGGTCGCATGTGCCAGCTCTGTGAGTTGAGATGAAAGACCCCCCAACTTTATCTTTCTCTTTACCTTCTGGGTTAATTTTGCAACCAATTAACCCCCAGGCTGGTTTGCTGTGTGGTGCAGAAGCAGCTGTGCTGATAATGCTGAAATGTGCATGTGTGATTAGGTTGGGAGGTGGCCAGGAGAGCCGTGACTCTGTTCCAGGGTGCTGGCACCAGTCATCCTCCCGCGTGTACTCTCAGCTGGCCTGAGGTCCACAAAAGCAAAGCATCATCAGCTTTTGTGCATGTATATTGCTTATGTTTTTTTAGGCTTCTACTTGGCTGCAGTTTTTTAATTGCTGAGAGGGATATAAGCTTTTTTTCTCACAGAGTGTTACTCTGAGCACAGATACCATTATACCAACACTACCGTACCTTCTACCAGTACAGTTTATTACTCTGTGGACAATAAAAGCAAATAACTTGTGCTGATAAAAGCATTTTCTGCAGGTGCATCTGTGTTCATGTCCTGGGGTATTTAAGACCATGCACATGTCAGGGCTTTATCTTTTTATCTGAAAATGACTGTCAGGTTGCCTCACACTGCTGGAACAGTGCATTAACTATTCATGGTGAAAACGCCTACCCCTTGCACTGGCACAAGGGGTGGTGATATCTGCTGGGGATGCTATTTTCAGGGTGAGCCAAGTGCTAAGGCTGAGACACAGGTCAGCTGGGACTGGTAAAGAAAGTGACATTGTTATTTGATGCCATGCTTCAAAGATGACCAGTCCAAGTATGTTACAAGTGCAACTGTTTTAAATACCACTGAGATAAATATCCTGAGGACTACTGTTGTGTCAAAGACCATTTCCATTCCCCACAATTCATCACAGGACCCCAGGAACCTTTATTTTTCAAAGTTTCTATAACTTTCTGCAGAGCAGCTGCACTGTAGCTGCTGTCTGCATCACCTCTGCTTCACAGCCCACAGCCTGGAGACACTGCTGGCTTGGTACTTTGCTTAATGATCTGAAAGTCAGCACACTCAGGACTGTCCTAAGATGTGTTTAAGATCCAGAAACACTCACATTTCTCCTCACAAAAGCAAAATGAGAGATCTTAGAAGCTGCATGATTAGCCTGGAAAGCATTCATGTCTGACACTGTTTTCAGAGTAGCAAAAATCAAAGCTAAAATCAGTAAAGGGTATTGCGAAAGGAAAAACAGCAGGGGTTGGGCTTTAGGAGAATACTAAAGCAACATTCATGCTAATGTGGATAAGTTATTGTAGGTGCCCCAAAGTCACCATCATGATGTTATTGAAATCTACTAAATAACTTAGTCACATTTAAAAAAAAAAAATATGGAGTGAATAAAGTTTAATCCAGTGACTTAAGGGCAAATGATAGTAAAAGTAAAATACAGAATTCTGATTTAGGTGTCTCTTTCTTCTGACTTTTATCTTTTAAAAATGAAAAGAAAATGGAACACCTTCCATTGTTTTGTAGAATGAAGATCCTTGCAATTAATTACTTTGTTGACTAGTGACACCTTTTCCATATAGTGGTTCATTTTTTGTTGTTGTTCTCTGGTTTGGTGGTT
This sequence comes from Picathartes gymnocephalus, assembly GCA_013390045.1. Lineage (NCBI taxonomy): Eukaryota > Metazoa > Chordata > Aves > Passeriformes > Picathartidae > Picathartes > Picathartes gymnocephalus. Next base: position 9,711 of record WEKY01053527.1, on the reverse strand, counting down.
TGGGGTTTTTTTTTGTTTGGTTGGGTTTTCTGTTTGTTTGGTTTTTGTTGGGGTTTTTTTGTTTGTTTGTTTGTTTTTTTGTGTTGTTTTCTGGTGTGGTTTGTTTGTTTGTTTGTTGTTTGGTTGGTTTGTTTGTTTTCTTTTTAAAGCCAAAGTAGTTTTTGTGGCAAATAATTTTAACACAAGGAATTTGAAACGTACTGGTAAACCACGGGCTTTGCTATTGTGTTGCACCAACATCGGGAAATGATGTTGGATGGGTGATGGAAAACATATTTGAAGACAAATAATAATGCTAGTAAAGGAACTAAAGCTTTAAGCTGTTAAAGACATTTCTCTCTACTGCCTGATAAAGAATAAAAGGTGGGAACTGGAAGCTCCATGAGTCATCAGCTGGAATTATCTTCCTGGAGATCCAGGAGAAAATAGAAGTCTGTGGACAAGACCATTTTTAACAGAAGAGAAGAGTAAAAGCTAACTCAACAGGTTATTTTTCTTGTTGGTAAGAATGTTTTCTTCTAGAAGAGTATTATTTCATCCTCTCTTGTTCCTGATTTTTCTCTTGATTGAGCAGGTATTTTTCAAGGGGCAAATGAGAATAAATTAGTCTTTTTCTTGGATGATGGTTATCTTTTCTTGACAATAATTCGTGTGTAGCAGGAATACAGATGTTCTCAAACACTACTCTTAAATCAATAAAAATAATAAGGAAGAGTCTTAAAGCAGACAGTCAACATGGCTGGAGAATTGGTGGCAAGTATAACCACTACCTCACTGTAATCATTGTAAAGTTTTTGATAATATATTTTTAAATCTACATTTTTCTTCACTCTGTCACAGTAGTCAAGGTTTTCAGGGATGGAATGCTTTAAAGCGGGTACTAATGGCTTCTGGTATTCTGAATTGTTTACACAGAGGGGAAGGGCTGTGATGTTAAGCACTGAAGGTAATTTCAGTGAGAACCTTGAGTGGATCCAAGTTACACAGAGCAGATGAATGGAGGCTGATGCAGTGTCCTCCGGGACCGGCAGAGTTCACTCTCCTGCTCAGCTTTGGGACTTCGATACCACTACTGAAAAAAAGTGCAGATGCAAAGGATATAAGCAAATTCTTAATGACTTGACCTTTCAGAAGATACTGTATACGTGACTTTTACCCTTTTCATTGTTACCATCCAGTAGCCTTTCCTTGAAAAAGAGGGGAAAAAATTCTAGGACAAAACAAATAAGCCCTGCATTAATTAATGTGAATATGACAAGTTATAGGATGATCTCCTGGGAGCCAGGCAGAGATATAGCTGGGATTTTGAAGTGTCTTTCTTGCACATAAAGAATGACATTTCTGCGCAGTCCTCATCATTGCAAATGATGAACTTTGTATCCTGGCTTAATGAGACCGTATGACTTTGTGTTTTTTCTTCGGTTGGTTTTGGGTGTTTTTTACAGAAAGAACTAGTGGCAATAATAGAAGGGAGAAAGGAGCAACAAGAAAAATAAAGTCAGAACCAAACTGTTTAAGAGAGAGAACCTGATAATGGACTTTGACACAGAGCTTTTGCAATAAGCACAGGCAGATTCACAGAGGTTTCCTCTGACAGAAATCCAGAGCTCAGGGTTTCTTCACACACATCATTTCTTTATGAGCATTTGACTGAAAACAGGCACAGCATGACAGATTCCAGACTAAAACTTTAGCTAGTACAGTAGGATATGTCAGAACCCAACTAAATTTCTGTATATTTTTCCCAGTGTTTAACATTATTTTGGATTTTGTAAAACCGAAAACCTAGCGGAAACCATGGGGAGTTCTTTTAGTAAAAGCAGACAGCATTGAAAACATATATCCTATAAGGAAATATCCTGTGAATTGTAGCATGGGACACTGAAAGTAGCTAAACTCCTGGGAAATGCAACAGGTAGCAATACAAGAGAGATGTTCTATGAGAAGTGTCCATGAAGTTAGATAAGGCTACTTCCCATAATAGTACCCTGCATATATGAGCATCAAGGGACGACAACAATTGCTTGTGGCATTATAAAGGGAGAATAATGCTATGGAATAGGGAACTTGAAAATTCTGGCTGATTCTTTTAAATGCTGATTCTAGCAGCAATACCAGATGAGGGAATGACCTTTTAATAAGAAGAATAGCATTGTTGTTCTATGGGCTGCTCAGTTACAGACAGACACTTTGCACTATAGAATTGAGTACAGGATTCTGTACAGTATTTCCCTTTATTGTTTCAGTGATTAACTCTGAGAGCTGGGATGATATACCACCTGAGGTTTTCTCTGATGCTGAATCAATTTTCTGTTGCTCGTATTTTATTGTCATAGTTATTGGTTCTGAATAACCTCTGAAAGCTTACCGCCATATATGAAACTATTCCTTCATTAATGTCTGACAATCCACAGGGACATTTTCATGGCAACTTCTACATCTTGACCTATAAATTTTATAGGATTTGAACAATCTTACTGTGAGCAAAAATCTCTGCTACTGGGGGCGGGGGGAGAATTATTTATTTGTACAGTCAGCAGTGAGTGTACCCCTAAGCTATAATAAAACTGTTGAAACCAAGTGTTCAGTAACTTCCCATCTAGAAACATTTCTGAACCTTTCTCTCTATAGTTTTCTGTGTTTTGAATTATCATTTGTTAAATATATTATGACATACTATTTACCACAGACAACGGTTTTGAGACCTTTTTATGGCTATGTCCCCTAGGAATTTCATAAATCAATCACTGAAAACTAGACATATAATTCCATCCCTCTTGCTGTATTTTATGTCTTCTGGATGATATCTGCTTTGACTAGGAAGATACCAGGTTTATTAATGTTGCTTTATCACCTGCTAAGGGATGTGATGTGCTGAAGCAGGATTTGGACACAGCTTCCTCTTAGCATGTGTGGCTTGTAGACCATAAAGCTGTTATCCCAGAGGGGCGGGAGGAGGAAGGAAAAAAAAAAAGGTTGTGGGGGAGAGAGGGGGAAAGGTACTTATTATTCAAGACAGTTGAACAGATTGAGGATTGTTGGTTCATCTGAAAACCTCAATTGAACTCTCCCCAAACAGGAAAAGGAATTAAACGCTGCTTGAGTATAGTTTTTCTGCATTGTATTTTGGCATTGATTTGAACTGAAAAGTCATCTTGACCAAAAGTCAACATCCTTAATATTCATATTCCTTTGGTGGCTCAGGTCTGTACGCTCAAGGATTTGCTGGTAAAACAGCAGTGTTTTGAAAAAGTTGGTGGTTTTACTCGGTTGCTTACAGAAAGCAAATCTAAGAGAATTGGTCCATTACTGGCTGTGCATCTGATTCTGAGTTAGTGAGAGATGTAGATCCTCAGCACTTCTCATTATTGAACCATACAAATATGGAAGGCACCTTATACTGGCTCATGCAGGTTTTGAAAAGAAGAAAAGAAAAAACTGGCTCATTCTGAGCAGTTTGTTTCATACCTTACTGCTTCTCTTTCAGGCATCATTCACTTGATAATGCAACCTTATCGTATAACACCTTTAAGCATACATGTAATTGAACCTTAATTGTTGATTTGGGGCAATTCTGCATATGGATAGGCCCAAAGGATGTGCGTTTAAAGCTCGTTGCTGGAGTGTGTGTGAACTCAAAACAAGTAAGGCTCAGAACAAATGCCTGTGCTTACTGCCTCGCCACACTGGGACCAATTGCTGTCACATTGTCCTGTGAAATGCAATCCTTGATTCTGGATGAATTCAATATGATGCCTTTTGTACAGTTTTTGCCATATTTATTTTGTGAGCAGAAGAAAGATTTTTAATCTCAGTTGCCTTTTTTGTCCTACCTCCATTAAATAACCAGATGGTAATAAACCTGTTTAGATGTTATATTTACTTTTGTAATAATAATTAGATGGAATTATTACCTTCCAGAATTACTTTTTAATCATGTATCTTTCTCTTGGAGCTCTTTGGCCATATATATACTCTCTGCTTGTATTCATATATATATGCATTTCATATATACTGAAACAGAAATTTTTAAGTTGTTCCAATTCTTGTTACATAAAAATTTTTGATTATTTTTTAGCTGCAAATTGGGGAAGTTCTGTTTGTAAATCAGCTTGTTACTGTTACAATACAATCACTATTGTCACTTTATATATTTCAGCAGAAGGCTTACCAATGTACTTTGGGCTGCAATATACTGAGATCAGCCATCCATTTATGAAATGCCCTCCTGGCATTTAGAAGCAGTCTCCATTCTGCAAGAGCAACAATGTGTGAAAATCTTTAGTAAGTAACATAAATAATGGTTTATCCAGTTGAAACATGGAGCCATTGGTTTGTAAATGGCACAGATGTAACTCACATGCTGCAATTTGGACGCTACTCTGTCATAAAACCATCTGACTTTTGCCATGTCTAAGACATATCACATAGTGTATCACCTACTTCATACTCTATATTTGGTGGTTTATTTTTTGTGATCTCTGAGAAATTAATTATTAGATTTAAAGGCTTCATGAAATTAAATAAATTCTTAAGCTGAAGTAGAACATCTCTATTGTATCTCCCTCTCTCTTGGGCCTTCTAAGTTGCCTCTCAAATAGTGAATATCCTATTTATTCTTAATTACAAATAGGGGAGGTGTATTTGCATTAACCTTTGCTTATTCTGCCATTTGCAGAAATAAATTAGTGGCACTGAGACTATAACCTTTTTTAAAGAGTGTAGCCAACCAATCTGCTATAACCACATAGTAAAAATCTGAAAAAGGTGTTTATGGAAACTTGATGAGATTTTGAAACCCACCAGAAGAGAATTAAGGTTTTTTGTGTGCTGTGGAATAATTTGTCTTGTAATTTAGCTTTAATTCACATTTTCACAATTAATTAAACATCAACCTAATCATTATACACATAAAGCATTTAAATTGGTGTATGAAGAATGATAGGGAATGAATAATGCTTTGAAGATCCATTTCAAATTAGTTGTTTGATTAATGAATATTCCACAAGGGCATTTGTGTGATGACCTCTGTTGATGACTTAAGGAAAGGCATGTCTGTTTAGATAATGAGAAGACAAAGTGAGTGAGAGTTATCTCTGTGAATGTGCAGTGTAGAATTACAAGGATTAATCTATACAAAGCTCATTACTCTTTTGCATTGCTTGTAAGAGATAACATAGAACTGTAAGTTCAGTAAATAAGTTTGGCATTTGAAGATGCTGCTTAAAGATAAAATGTGCTGACTGTACACGCTGGTTGTCTTTCTCTGGATACAGAAGACCATAGTGGAAGGCATAGTTCTCTCTTCCAAAGCCCATTATGATCCTTCACAGAACCTGACATTGATTACTTGCATGAGAAAGAAGTAAAATATTTCAAACTGCAGCTCATTCACTTCTCATTGCGTCTATAATTAGTACGATGAATTGTAAATGTTTTACTTGGTAATCTTACTTAACAGATTTGATTTCCAGTGGTTTTATTTAAGCAGTGTACCTAAGGTATGTATAAAAGTAACAGTAATCTTCTACCTTATCAGGGAATATTGGATAATGGAAAGAAAGATAGAAAACTTCCCATGCACTGGCTGATCTAGAACAGAGACAGTGCAGGTTTCAGATACCTTCTCTCATATTTTTTCCCATTCCCGAGTCCCTCTATTCCAATGTTTTTGTTCCTTTATTTGCAGTCTCAGTGAAACTGAAACAAAATTCTAACATTTCCTCTTAACCCAGAAAGGCAAGGACGGGCCAGGTTTTCTTTGCTTTCCCCAGAAGCAGAAAAAAAGAGGCAGCACAGTATGGCACCCTATCTCTTCTGGGTAAGAGATTTCAAATTTGCTATAAAATGTAACTTTTTTCCTAGATCCTGTGTGGTTTCAAGGGATTTCTGCAAAGTCTGGATACAGGAAGAGCAAGAGTTCCCATTTCCCTAGCCTACATACTATTAAAAATAATTAGAAGGTAAATTAAGCAGACTTGAATCATGGGTTAATGCAGTGAAAATGGTGAAATAAATTTTGAGTTAGAGAATATCAGCACACAGCTGTCAATCACAGTATTTACACAAGAGAAATCAGAATCATGCCCTCTCTGGTGTGTGCTAATATGCTCCTTTGGAAAGGCACTATTTAAAGCACAATACAAGGCCAAAAATAGTGGGACTTAAAATATAGAATACCTTTGCATTCATCAATGGATAATCATGATTTGAAGTTTATGTCTCTAAAAGTGATCTCTTTGAGATTTGTCATTATTTTTTCTACATTTTTTAAAATTTGGTTGCTGATAAAATTAACTCTATCTTGTGATTGCAATTCTAAGTGAGAATGACAGGAAAACAGACTAATTGTTAAGTTCTTTTTACATAACACTTGGAATCAATAGGTGCAGATGAAGCTGAACTTGCACAGAACATTAAGCTGGGAGCAGAGAAAATGTTAAAAGTTGTCCCTGCCCATGGCTGGGGGGGTTGGAAAACTAGATGATCTTTCAGATCCCTTCCAACCCAGACCATTCTGTGCTTCTATGATGAAAATTTTGAAAGTTATTACATTGTGGAAGTTAGAAAAGTTACTTGTAGTGAGAAGCTGGCAGGTAGGTGTGTTAGGCAAGGGAAATTTCTTTATTCATGCATGATGCCCAGCTCCATCTAGTGCAGCGTATAGCCTCTCATGTGGTATTGATTACACTAAAAGTAATCATTATTTATATAAAATATCTTTAAAACCTTCTTACGATTACCTAATTTCTAATGATCCATGTAGCCTAAAGAAAAAACATCATAGGGAAGAAACAAGGACTATTCTGCCTCAAGAAAAGAGAAAGCAAGTGCTTCCCTCCAAGTTTTCAGCTGGCGCAATCAGTGTCCTCCAGGTACCCCCCTGCTCAGGGATTTGTTGCATTATGTACTTTTCTTTTCTTGTGGTATAGTTGAAGTTAAAAGAAGGCAATTGTTTATCTCTAAGCTTCTTATCTTGTGAACAATATGTGCTGGAGCATATGTGTGTGTGCGTGCACAGATTCAAAGTTAGCACCAGAATAGAGGAATTACCATTTAACCAGAGATTTTTCTAAAATTGTAACACGTACCCCCAAACCACTAAATGTTTTTATATACTCATGATAGAAGATCAATTGAAAGATCAATTGGAAGTTTTCAGCTGACTGCCCTGTGCAAATTGTCCTCCCAGGACAGAGCTCCATTGGGAGTGGTCAGCGAAACCCAGCTCAGCTGAGCCATCAGCCAGAATAACAGCAGGCTGGCATTAATATGCCTTCACTGAATGGTGAAACTCTGCAGTTTCTTTACCACCTGTGTACCTAATTTTTTTTCCTATTCAAGCTTCTCCTCATTAGTGTCCTAGAAAGAAATAGCTTTTCTGTGAAAATGAAATGTTGAAACTCTACTTCTAAGTGTATACTGTTCCACCCTTACATTTTCAGTGCTGAAAACTGGTTGTTACATCTACAGCTGAAGCCTTCAAATCCTGAGCTTATTGAAAGAAAAGGGATCAATTTTGAAACTGTGCTGGAAAGAAAAAAAATCCTGAGAGGAAAGTATTCAATGGTGAGGTATCCAGCCGTGCAAAGCTGTTTGGAGGGGACAGCTGCTGCCTTTATTCTTGAATGGCACAATTCAGAGAGCTTTTAGAGCAATAAAATCACACCTTTGGCAATCACAGGGAATGATTTCTGCACAGAAGCCTTGCAATGTAAAAGTGTGTGCAATGGACCTTGAGCTTGTTTACCTGGTCCACCTTGAGGGATCTGGGCTGTTGTTTATGCATCACTGTCATGGCCCTCCAAACTTAGCCACAGAAGCCATTCATTTCCAAAGAGCCAGGTGGTTTAACAGTTTCCTGGAGGGCCAGATATGATCTACTTCCATGCTTTGAAGGGCCAGATATAATCTACTTCTGTACTTTGCAGACCCTGGTACAAAGAGATTCTTATCTTACCATGCAGGTGGATTCCTAAACTCTCATACAAACTTTCCCTGCATTTTGAGGTTTAACCAAAGATAATATATCAAAATAAAATTCAGGGAGGTGATGGCTTTATTTGGCCTGGTCTCATTTAGAAAACAGTGTGGACCATGAGGTATGTGGTCTGCCAGGTATCTGTCTCAGAACAGAATGAACTGCAGCTCCTGTGAATCACTGTGGCAGCTTGAGGAAAGATTAATATTGAACCATCCTGAGACAAGATATTTTAATTGTATTTAGGAAACTAAATTAGTCCTGCATGGATCAGTCCAACCTAAGCCAATCTGTTTCATTTTCATTTTGCGCATTGGAAATTGAAACATGACAGAAAAATTCAGTTCTCACAAATTTGCTTTCTATTAAAATCTTACCCCCAAATTCTCTATTCAATTCTCAACTGACATGTAATATTTACTTTTTCCTGCACATGGCTGAAAGCCAACTTCCTTCAAGGTTACTGTTTGCAAAATCCTTTTGCTGGACAGAAGGCATGCACAGATCCAAGCTCTCTGCTTGATTTGATCAAGGAAAGGTGCTTCTTCAGCTCATCAAAACATCCATTCTGAAACCAGGCAAACATCTCAGAATAAATAATGTATAGTGATTTTGCTCAAAGTGGCAAAGGTTTGGGGTTGTAGCCATTCTGCCATGAACAGGGACATCTTTAGTCAGCTTGGACAGTGAGTTAATTGTCCTTGCTTCTGTCTGCAGTAAAATGAGCCATTTTGCAGAATCACAAACCAGCAAATTCAACAGTGGGAAGGGAGAGAGAGAGAGGGCATTGTGGAGTCGTTTCACAAGGACCAGTATCTACTGCTTGCTTGTGAGAGTCATTCCAGACCTTATGCTTGTAATTGGCACTCTAAGATGCTTTTGCTTTTTATGTTTCCAAGTGAGCCATTCAGCTAATGTTAATTTCATTCAATGGCAATAAAGGTGAAATCTCTCTAAAAATAATTCTCTTCTTTTGCATCGGGATATGATCCTTAAGTAAACAGACTTTAATTAATGGCAGAGAGCATCTCATCAGCCAGCAACCCTCACTTGCTCTGTGCAGCTACACTAAATCCATGGTGCTTTTAAAACAACTCCTCAGACACAGCATCCGAGTCTTTCATCCTACTGCCCAACACCCCTCTCTGCAGTGAGACGCAATGGTTTTGAGTGATGTGATACAAAAATAGCACCAAAGCAGCTGTAGCGAGTGAGCCTGCTGTGCTGTAGGAAGGGAGAAA